>OX596264.1:7318009-7414328 GCA_951394255.1 Polyploca ridens | reverse complement strand
AGGTTATATTATCGACTTCGATTCATTCAAATCGGTTCAACCGTTTAGGAGGAGTTCAGTGACATACACACGTACAGTAGAATTTTATATATAAAGATAAAGAAGATAATAAAGCGGAAGAGTTTTTTTTTTGTTTAAACAGGCTAATCTTCCGAAACCAGTCGGATTCCAATACTTCTTTCACTAATAGGAAGCTACATTATCCCCGAGTATTATAGCTAGTAATATAAGATACCACGATAGAGGACACAGAAGACCCTTATTTAAATTCCCAAACACATATCCTAAATAAACTTATTTTTTACATGATTTTCTTCAAACTCGAGTTGTTGATTCTGTATTTAATAAAAAAAACATACATTGTACCCTATATTAGAGGTGGGTAGCTATTCTAATAACTAGCCAAAAAACGGCTAGTCACAAAATAGCCACGGCTATGTTATCTGTCAACACGATAATTGGCTATTGGCTACTGGGTGGCTACTGGCTACAGGATGGCTACTGGCTACTCGCTAGCTAGAAAGAATGAGGAGTTTTCTTACCTGCCTAACTGTTGATAATTCGAACCAATTTGAACCTTAAGTGCACGTATTGACAAGTATTTTGACCATAGAGGTATCATAAGAAATTCTCCTCATTACGAGAAGTTTACGTCACACAGCGGGTAGCCGCCTAGCCGCCGCAGGTCACTAGCCGCCACTAGCTGGCCGGCTAGCCAAAGCCATTCTAGCCGCCACTAGCCGGTAGCTGGCCGGCTAGCCAAAGCCAATCTAGCCGAGTAGCCGGTAGCTGTGTGTACGTGCGTGTAGCCAAATAGCCAAAATAGCTGACTAAGTAGCTGGCTTTTACACCATATATAGCTGGCTAGCTAAGCTATTGAAATTTCGGCTAGTTACCCACCGCTACCCTACATAACTGCAATTAGATCAATGTACTAAGGTGGATAGGGTAACAAAAATCCGTACTATTAAATCTTAAAACAGAGCCTCTATATTTAACTGGACAGGTACAATACTAAAAATAATATTAGGCTGCAGAAAGAAAAATGAGGTTCCAAATTGTATTGGAGAATTGTATTTTCCTGAGTAAATTTATCACTTGCCAAATAAACGGTATCTAGTAATGGTAACAGTTTTTCTACAGACTTATGAGAGGAGTCAACCAGAGTCTTCTTAGTTAGTGTATTCCGAACCGCTTCCTTATCAAGGCCAATAGAAAATAAATTACTTTTCGATTGTGTATGGATTATCGAAGATTATCCAGCGATTTAAAATTCGTGTCCCAAAATATTTCAACTTTAAACCTTAGCACTACTATACTAACGTTCAGAAGATCTTTCGCTCTCAGGTGTTGGCGCGACATCGGTATTATCACGTGACGCGTTGTCCTCTTCATCATCACCGTCGTTGTCGCGTCGCTTTGTTGTACGGCTGCGACAAATTAATATATGTTAGTAACTGAAGATCTCGAATGCAAATATAAAACGAGCAACAAAAAAAAACAATATTCAAAATATTCTACCTAAAATACATAATAATAACAGAGCTTGCCTTAAATAAGTAGGATAAGAACACATTTTTTCAATTATTAGGTATCCTTTGGCCCCAAACTAAGCAAGCTTGCATCATGGATACCAACTTTAAACTGTTTTCCAATTATAAATGTTACATTTCGCAATGGTAAGGGCAAGAATACGAGAAAGTCCATTTTGCTTACCAGAGCTGGTATAGACTAGCCATTCGCCCCGAATCCACTTGACATTGAGTTTTTATACCACTAAGGTGGCAACAAACAAGCATACGGAATGAGTGTTGGGAAACCAAATATAGATAATGTAAATAAATAGTGTTGTTAGTTACCTCTTGCGTTTCCCGTGTTTGAGTGGCGGCGGCGAGGGCGAGCGCTTCCTCTTGCTTCCCTTCTTGCTCTTGCTGGAGGGCTCCGCGCCCGGGATCAAGTCGTCCACGGACAGACGCAGCTTGTGGACCTATATAACAACGCTTACACTCAAAACTAATATAACTTGTACAATATTATCAGTAACTAAGATGAACGAAACTGCGCTTTACCGCGCACTATATAAAGTTTAATTTAACTCGTACCACATTTACTCATAAAAAACAGTTGAAAGAATCAAAAGACAAAGCCATTTCTATCGAGGCTCCAGAAACCATAGATTCGAAACTCAGCTTACAACTGAGAAGAACCGGCAAGAAACTCAATTCAAGACGTTCTGACTATATTGGCTTTTTTCTTCAAAATAATCATATACAGTAGTACCCAATTAATATGGCTTACCGATGTACCTGCGCAGAAGATACATTTTCAAAGCGCGAGAAACGCTATTGGTCGGCAGCTGCTGTCATGTTAGCGCGCGCCGTGCGGAGGGGCATGACTTGCGAGTGAGACGGATCTAACAGCTGCAGTGTATTATGAACCTTAAAGTAGTGATCTAAGGTTGATTGTAAGTTTTAAGCATTCTTTCGTTAATCTTCGGGGTCATACTTTCTTTTCTGTGCGAACGAAGATTCACGACGCGCCATATAAGTTGGGTAATACTGTACCTAAATGTATAATACATAGAATCATACGAAAAAGGAACAAGAAAATAATTGGACTGTTTTACAAAAACCTTAAACCGACTTCAAAGTACACTAAGAAGTAATCAAATCCTGATCTGATGACAATGGGACCAAATGGGAAGCGTACCCTTTCAAATAAAAAAAGAATTTTCCAAATCGGTTAATAAATGACGGAGTTATGAGGTAACAGACATAAAAAAAAAAAAAAAACATTCGAATTGAGAACCTCCTCCTTTTTTTGAAGTCGGTTAAAAATATACCCTAAAAAAGTTTACAATTATTGAGACTACATTTTCCTATATACATGAGCAAGGTGCACTAGTGTTCTTGTAGGTAACAAGCTCAGGACATTTATACAGGGTGTTGTTTTGGTCGGCGACAAGCGACCCAGGAGCGGTAGTACAAAATATATATTCCCCAAAAATGGACTTAATTCCATTAAATACTGTAAATATGTCGAGAAATACCTTATTCAATTTGAAATAAAATTACCGCAAAGTATGGTTACTAGGCTCGTGCACAGACTAGAGCTAGGCGCAAGCCGCCATCGCCCCACCCCTTCACTCCCTCGTACTCCCGTTGAGTATTATGTCCACACTTTAGCTTATTACATGATTTTCAATTTTTATTTTTTTATTTTTATTATTAAAAAAAAAATAAAGTATTTTTTTTATATTTTTTTTAGCACCAGTATCATTTGTATTATCGACCCTGAGTCGCTCGTCGCTGACCAAAACAACGACCTGTATGTGTTTTAAGAAGAGAAACCCTTTTCTGAAAACAATGGACAAACCTACCATCGTGTTTTATATTAAAAGTGGGAGGAGTTAAGTATGGTGTATACCTTCTTCTTGCCGTTGTTGTCAAGTTCGTAGTCCTCCTCGTTCATCCACTCGTTGTACTGCGGCAGGTCGAGCGCCCACGTGGCGGTGACGCGCCACGGCTCCGCGCGGCTGCACTCCCAGCTCACCGTCTCAGGTACATCCACCTACACAACCATACATCCAATACAGGTCGGTTAAGAGTGCGTACCAAGCCAAAAAAATATGGCAATGTCAGATGAAACAAACTTATGTCTTATCTTCGCGTGGAGATGAGATGGAGATAGCGTTTCGCGGAACGAAAATGAACTAAACGCTTTTTATCTAAATAACTCGTAAAGTATAGAATATTTAAAAAGATCGTTAGTAGCAGCCCTAGGTCATATGTTAGTGATATTATTTATCGAATTTTTATCTTAATTAGATACACCATGAACGAATAAAACCAAAAATTCATTATTATTAGAGGTAACTTTGTGATTTTTTTCTATCGAGGAAATTTCATTCCATTATGTTTTTGCTCAGATAGAACCCTCGAGTATATAATGAAAATACCCATATAAAAATATTTTTTCATTTAAATACTATTTACATGGGTAAATTTCAATTCTAAGATTGTTATTTTGCTTTATACGCACTCTTAACGAAAGCTGGCACGTGCAATGTGCAATTTCACGATACATTATGTTTTACTACATTATTGCTTCTAATCAGTCACTCCATTCTATTGGATGAACGAGCAGTAGCAAAAGCAAAACAGTAACTGTCTCCTTCATACTCATAAGCTTGACTGCTTGAGCGCTTATTCACAAACACTATACAAGCGCAACGTGTAGATACGTTGAACGTGCCAGCTTTAGTTAACCGACCTGTACTTTCAGACACGTGGGAAAACAAGATATCGAGGTAAATTACCCTTATGTTGGTAGCACTGCCACTAGACCACTGACCGTAATGTATTTGAAAAACAAAAATAAATTAACTTTTAAAAAAAATAAACCGCCTTCAAAGTACACTAAAAAGTATGTAATAACTCTTATCTGACACAATTTGAAGTCAGCGAAATATTATCTATAGAACACGTCATGCGATTTCGCTGACTTCAAAACTGTGTCAGATAAGAGTTATTTCATACTTTTTAGTGTACTTCGAAGGCGGTTTATTTTTTTTGTTAAAAAGTTGGGGGTGCGACATAGGATACTTATTATCTCAGTAAAGCGATACGTCCGGGCGGAAACTTGTATGTACTACAACAATAACTCACGGGTAGATCCGCCTGCGCCCATGTGTCATGGCTGTCGGGCAAGTAGTACCAATGTACCAGGACGTGATTACCGCGACGGAACACCGGCCGGGCGTACTCCTCCTCCAGAGGGTCCACTGTCGGATATATTATGTGTGTCGCGTCCTCTTCATCCTCTATCGAAAAAAAATATATTATATGGCAACTGAGTGGTATTTTGTCCCATTCTATTCAATGTCCGCGATTCTCTTGTTTGTCTCTTACCAGTTGTTTCTCCCTGATGATTGACTACTATATCCTTGACTTTATTAGCGGTGGCTTTGTCGACATCTGGGCGTATGTAGATGCAAGGTGTACGGATGACGTCACTGCCGAGGAGCGAGGATTCTATCTCCATCATCATCTGTACATTGAGGTCCTTACGCGAAGGGTTCTGTAAATGTAGGAGTCGGGGGGTGGGAGGAGACACGGGTCAAATGTTAGATATTGTTCATCGCACAGCTAGGATAAAGCGGTAGAATGCATAGGGTAATCTGTTACTTACAAACTAACTAATTTAGTCTCATCTCTTTCTTACAAACATTATTGAAAGAAGATAGAAAATAGTACTTACTTATTCGACAGAGCAAAATTTATTATATCCTTTTCTTATGTTTATTGTTAGAGAGAGAGATATAATTGAGACTAAATTTAGCTTAGTTTGTTAACAACTGAATCAGCACCATTATAAGATTTTAGAGTAATTACTGAGACTGATCTAGTTAACTTCGAATTTTTTGGATTACTTTAGTTAAAAGGACTTTATGACGGCAATTACAAATGCAAATCTATCAAAATATTTAAATACAAATTGTAATAATTAATGGGGCAAACAAAATATTCTAAAGATATTGTTTCTATCACCTACAGAATTCCAGAACTAAGCTATTTAAAAGAATTTTGATTGACTTTTACCAGAAATAGAGGCATGCAAATAGGAAGAATTTGAAAAATCCCAATTTATATTAGTGACAAAACATACAAAATATTGTTATTTTCACACACAAATGCATTTTGTTATTAAAACGCCCAGAATTATTTACAAACATATAAAATCATCCACAATTTTAAACCCACTTTATAAACTCGGCAACATAATGAACCTTGCATGAAATGGTACGAATAATGGAAAATCTCTGGACTACTTTTGAAGCGGTTGGAATCATCAAATGTTACTATATAGGACCTGTGTGTGTATATAATAAGAAAGTGAACGATCAATAAAACACGTCAAGATAATTATCAATAAAGATGTGTAAAAAAACATTAAACAGTGATTAAGAAAGAATAAATTGCACATAATTAACAATATAAACAGTGAAATTGTAAATGTATTGCTTTCTGTAGTGATATTTACAATAAACAGTGCCTTCTCTATAGTTTAATTTAATTCAATAAAGAAGAGTTTTGAATTATGTTTATTTGAATACCTGTCGTTAACTAGGTATCTCATATCCTGAACACATTCGTGCAATTAGCAGCAACACACCTCTGATACCTATATATCGCTTAAATTATACTATCAGTCAATGTTTGTTCTAGTCTGTGTTTCTATATATACGACAAAGGCGGTAAACAAACGTTTAGAACAAAACGTTTAAAATAACTTGTCAGAATTTTTTTTATCAATTTTTTTTTGACAGAAATATACAAATCACATAGTTCTGTACTGTAGTTACTATAATATTTTAGTTAAAGGTAAACCTAATTCATTGGTGCAGGTTCCAAATTCAATCGTTTTAATCTCGACTCAAAACCTATCTTGATCATTAATTGACGTTGTAGAATACGGACCTTAGTGTATTATGTAAGATTTTCAACAGATCATAAGTACTTCTTTTCATTACAATGTCGTAAACCAAATTACTCAAACATTATCCTATTTATTTACACACCAGAGTTTGTTATATTGTGCCATAACAAGCTTTAACGACACCGATTTTATAAAGTATCTATTTTGTACTATTTGACTCTGAGATTGACAAACGGTCAAACACCATAGTGATATTATCCTTCCTTTGGATCGCGGTTAAAAAAATAACAATGACATCAATTTTTATCATAGGACGCGCGTCCCTCGCGAGAATCTACGGGTTAGTTAAATTTTAATACACAACACTAAAATACAAATATGACATATCCATCCAAAAAGTGTATTGCAATAGTATAGTGATCAGAGGCGTGTCGTGTGTGTTGTAGTTGATGCATTTGTTATAGAGCCGCGTGGTGCGGGGCGGGGTTCTGGCGGGGGCTGGCGGGGTCTGGCGGTGAGCGAGGCGGGCGTGCGGGCCGAGTGCATACCTTACCGACCTGGAAGTCGAACTTGCGCCACCGCTGCTCCGACTTGAAGCGGAACATGGTGGCAAGCACCGTGCACAGAGAGCCGCCAGCTTTCATGTCCATGAACACTTTCATCTGTCGATAAAAATCAATATATCATTACACAACAAATAGATAAATAATTTATTTATTCTTCGTTGTTTTTAAAAACACTGTTTTTACCTACAATCAATCATCAATATCAAGAGTAGATTTATTTCCTTTTTTGACGTAAAATGTTCAATGTCCATAATAATCCATAAAATTGATGAAACATGATCGAGGTAATAGGTATACTTAAGAGACTTGAAAAAAAGAACTCAGTTTTTTTTTAATAACAGTTAGGGTCCAAACCAAGGAAATATACGTTCAAGCCAGGAAGGTGGGAAACCTCGGTGCACTAGTCAGACTCGCACGTTTATGCGCGTCCTGAAAATCCAAGCCGCATTTACTTACCACTAGAGCGCACGCGCGGGCTACATATGTAACCCAGAGTGTAATATTGTCGTATTTTATCTTAATTTGGCGTCCTATGGCGTTATCGTCTAGTGTAATTCCTCAAGAACTAGCCCCTAGTACTAGTGGTTTAATATATTTTTGTCATATTCACAGAAATAATAGACCCTCAAGGTGGACTACGCATGTTGCCCGCGCGTTCAAGGAGTATTTAGGGGTGCGCTCTAGTGTTAAGCCGTAATAATAAATGCAAGAATAATACAGCAAAAAGTCAGTGGCATAGCTAGCATGGCTGTGGCACCTGGGGCGGAAATCGTAGTGTCACCCCAAAAATTAAATATGTTTAAAATAACAAAAATTGTATAAACGCAAACTATGATGTTGTGATTTTAATTCTATTGCTTCTTCTACAGTATGACTACGTTTTTCTATAATATAAGACGAAGAGCCTCTATTTTTTAAGATATATTTTTTCTTTTTATAATCTAAAGGTTTGTGCACCTAAGTTTTATGTTTTCATAGTTGGGTGTCACCCACAGACGGGTGACACCCGACCGCAAAAAAATGCGGACCGCCCCCACCGCCACTAAAAGAATTAATTAAAACTTGCTACACCACTGAAATAATTTTTATATGTATAAATAATTCCATTATATTTTTTTTCTAATTTGTACAGTTGTTTTCATTATTTATGAAAGCGAAAACAAATAAAATGTGTATCAGTTGTAATTTGCATTTTGTCACGAACTAACCAGTCGAGAGTGGAATAAAAAAATGTTATTTTTACATTACACGGTAGTACTTGTAACAGTACTTTCAGTAATATTAATTGATAGAGGTGCTATTTCAGCCAAGCCAGTGATTAAAATGGTAAAAAAACTTGCAATGATAATCCCTTTAATAGTGGAACTCTGAGCAGTATGTCCTTTTTAGTTTAGTATGAGACGAATCTTGCAACTGAATTTAAAACAAAAACCCCAACCGATTGAGCTGAAATTATGCTTACACGATTAGTTTAAATGACAATTCAACCCTACTTACTACTACTTGTAACTATACTTGTACTTATTATTACTTAGCTTGTTTTTAAAATGTTACCTTTTTAAATTAATAATTTTATTTGAATTGACTTCATTATATGGGACTATTTTAAATTTTTAATCTCCAAATCTATTTATCCATGGCAATAACTTGATCAAGGTATTAATATATCGCATTCTGCGATTGTTAATGATATTCGATGGCAGAATTTAAAGATTGTTTATTAAATAAGGACTTTATTTTATTAAACTGATTAAAATCACAATGTGAAATTGTTATGAGTATTTTAAATAGAAATAATATCAGTATCAATTAAAGGTTTGATTAAGAGTATTCATTTCAGGTATTCTGCTGCGGTGAACTTTACGAAGGACCACATTGGTCGACAGAACAGAACGCGCTCTACTGGGTTGACATTTTGGGGCAGAAGTTGTTTCGATGGGAACCAAAGACGGGCTATTTAACCTCAAGAACTATCGGTAACTATTTAGTGATGAAATAATGACCATTTTTGTACTCATATACTTATAACTTTTTTATACGTTTGGAAAGGTAGAGCGGGAGAACGAGGTCTTTCGGTAAAAAAATCAAAGACTAAAATCATGGTCATTGATCGGACTGGACAACTTGAACGGACTGGTGAACTGTCGGGCCTGGAATTTGTTAAAGAGTTTGTCTACCTGGGCTCACTTATCAGTAATCAGGGAGGTTGTGAGGAAGAGATTCGAAGACGTACACAGATCGCTAAAGGAGCAATGAGCAACTTGCACAGAATTAGGATTAACAGGAACAGGAACGAACCAACATTTCTATTCCCAGCCAACTCAACATCAAGTCAAGGTTATTCACGATCTGCAATCAGAGGGTCCTGAGCTACTTTGGTCATATTGCCCGAAGACAACCAGTTAATCTGGATTAGCTGGTTGTAGTGGGAAAGATAGAGGGAAAAAGACCGCGGGGTCGATCACCTACCCGATGATCCGACCAAATAAAGGCGATCACGGGACTCTCCGTCACTACTGCCCTGAGACAAGCCGAAGACAGAGTGGTGTGGAAGCAGCTAGTGAACACCTCGCTAGTGAAGGCATATCAGGACGGGCACGTATAAGTCAACACTTACTAAAATTTGAGCTAAGTAATATCTGCTGCGAAATGTGTAGGACCAAAATGGAAATAAAAAAAAACTAGAATATCTTCACCCGCTTCATTCATTGTTCTATCAAATTTAAACTTTATGGTTATTTTCATGTTCTATCAATAAAGGCCGTAAATCTGGCCAAGTTATCCTCGCGCACGCAGGCCAGTACACGAAGTTTAGTATATCAACAATAAAATAACACAATTTTGAGGCTCTGTAACAGAACTTTGCAATTTTGTTTTGACATTGGTAATAGGAGAGAAGCGACCAAAATATTCATTTCGCCAAGAAATCCGTTTAATACATTCATTTCACGCACGGAATAGATAAATAAGGTTGGAAAGGCCCTCGCTCCAATTTTGTACTAGGACCAGTGTCGCCGCTTGACCCCCACTATTTTAATTTCTACACATACGCAATCATATTTTTACAAATATTTCGCACACAACCAAATCACGCACACATAAATCTCAGGGCAGATATTCGTTCGCCCACTAGCACTAAGCTACCGTGGGCATAGACACTCACACACGCAAACATGCATACACCCCTAATACACCTGTCAAAAATGTTGACAACTTACAGTAGGGATGGGTAGTGTATAATCGTTAATGAATCGGTTCGATTATCAATTATTTTTCTCATAGAACTTGGAATCGATAGTTGCATGGTTATGCTGTACGGATTACACAAAACAAACATATCTTTTTCTATTGAATTAACTATATTATTATTCAGCATAATGATTTTTTGGACCGGCAATAATCAATTTGTGACAATTGAAAACTAATAAAATTATTAGGGTATGTAGTGGTTTTTTTACGGATAACTGCGTGATAAATATATAGTATATTATATTATAGTGAGCAAATAACGAAAATTTTTACAACAAATTATATAGTTAACTAAATTTTAACTTTTAATGTTCGATTTATTTTATTTCTAAACTGATTATTGATAGTCTGGTTGTTCGTTGTGCGTGGCACTTCACTAAGTGGGTGGGACCCGTCAATGAAGAACGACATTATCGTTAGTAAGTAATTACCGAAAAAATACGATACTTCATAGGCGTGAGCAGTTAAAATTATGAAGCTAAATTTGACAGATTTGATTTGCTTGATGATAAAGTCGATATTTTTATCGATAAATTATCTGATGAATGCGTGGGGAAAAATGAAACATGAAATTAATATTAAGATTTTTTTTTAGTATAAACTAGCTAAAAGCTCAGCTTTGTAAGGGCTCGTACTTGGTTATTGGAATTTTTTTATACCGATACATAGTATTTTTTTTTAATGTTGTGATTATTGACAAAAACCTATATAAATAATTCATTAGACAAATGGAAAAAGAAACAATTGTTATGCATTGAAATACACTTATAAGTCAAAGTCAAAGCCATTTATTCAATTTAGGCCCTAGTAGGGCACTTATGAAGGTCAAAGCTACTGAAGTTACCACCAGTTCGTAAGTCAGCCTTCAACTGAGGAGAACAGGCAAGAAACTCAGCAAGGTTACATTTTTTAAATATTTTTTATTGAACAGTCTGACTATATTGGCTATTTTTGCGAAAACATTATACATACTTTTTATTTTACAAAATAAAATACACAATCATAAAAACGCATAAATATAAAAAAAAAAACAAAACATCAACATACAAAATAAATAAAAAATAATAACCTGCACTGGTTCATAATTATGTAGGTAATTTACTGGATTTTGTACAATGTGCGCTTGTGCAGAGTGAGTGTGCTATTTCCAGACATCTTTATCTTCAGTATAATGGGCTACCTTGTAATAAGCTCGTGCTTTCAAGACTTTCTTTACGTGAGATTTGAACTTAAAATCAGTTATTTTGGTTACCGAAGGTGGGATTTTGTTATAAAAACGTACACTATTTCCAAGAAATGACTTTTGAACTTTCGCTAATCTAAAATACGGAACAACTAATTTGTCTTTTTGTCTAGTATAAGCTTTTACGTACCAACATTATATTTTCATAAATGTAAAGTGAAGGTAAAGTCATGACATTTATTTCCTTAAACAATTCCTTCAATGATTCACGAGGTCCCATACTATAAATTGCACGAATGGCCCTTTTTTGTAATATAAAAATAGTCTCAATATCTGCTGCAGGTCCCCATAATAATACGCCATACGATAAAAGGCTATGAAAGTATGCAAAATAAACTAATTTAATTTTAAACTAACTTTCAATTCTTGATTGTGCATCATAGGTTCTTTAGGAAACCTACAATTTATAATTTATTGCATTAGTCAAATTATATTTTACTTAGATTTTAATACTAAATACATCGTAGTAAATACTCGTAGATGAGGAGGGGTCCATTTATATCATTCGGTCACATTCATTCAATGATTAATATAATATCTAATTTCAAAATACGTCTAACTAAAAATATACTATCGTTAATTAAATATAAAATAATTCGAAAATTATCTTTGTCAAACGTTACTATAGTTATTATAGTCTAAACGTTATTATAGTCTAGAATTCTATCGATAATTTTATTTAACCAAACCACATGGTCACGTCACTATCGATAAACATGCTGCGCCTTACATCACTGCCAATCAGGGTAAAGGACGAAGTGTAGAAGACGCAATGTATGCAGTACATTGAAAGCGGACTTGGTCATTGCGCTGATTGAGCGAGTACACATTGGTCAATGTATGTTTTTCATAACTTGTTGCAATAATTTTGTTAATGTTTGGTATTTCATAGTGATCAATATGTTTTTATGTTTTTTACAAATAATATTATAATTAAATGTTATTTTCGACTTACCGATGGAAAGATAAACCTCCTCGCTCTATACTAGAGGTCTGACTTTTCGTCTTACACGTTATAATAGCACAACACGGCATTATAACCAGAGCTCTGTTCTCTAACGTAATCCGACGCGCACTGACCGCGGTGAATGAGTGAATCGGTCAAGTTATGATTATCGAATCATAACTGTGGCGCGCTTGCCCCGCCCACATTACCATTCTAACCTTATTTATCTGTTCTGTGATTTCACGACTCTTTATCTTACTTGGTTTATGAATTGGAAGCATAAGACATTCGGTGCGTAGCAACATGTAGTTCAGAACCTTCTGTATGTTTTAAGTTTAAATGTTTTTGTTTTATTATTTTAGGATATGGACACACGTCTCTTATTGTGACAGTAAAGGGCTATCCCAATTTAGCACTGATCACCTCACGAACAGGTGTTTACTTCTTACACTGGGATAGTCCAAAAAGGGACACTTCCCTCAGGCTACTGTCGCAAGTGGACTTGGGCCAACCTGACAATACGGCTAACGATGGGAAGGTGGATGCGAAAGGGAGACTTTGGTTTGGTCAGTTAGGTTTTATTCTTATTTATTGATAAATAATGTACGTGATTTGGATGATAGGCTGATGATCATTGTATTGGTAACATTACACACAATTTGTCTACAGGTACAATGGGGAAATTAACAGGTACTAAAACAGTACCAGACAAGGGTAGCTTATACATGGTCAACCATCACAACTACGCAAACCCTCAGTTACAGGTGCGCCCTGTGTCGATGTCTAACGGCATGACATGGTCATTGGACAATCTGTACATGTATTATACCGACTCAGCAACAAGAAGAATCGACCGCTTCGACTTTAATCTGGAGACTGGGGAGATTAGTAAGTTGTTTTTAGGGTTCCCAAAATGTGCCACTCCGTCCGTCTGTCACAGCGGTATATTTAAGTAACCGCTAATGCTATTAAATTGAAATTTGGAATAGTTTTAAATATTGCTAACCCAACCTCGCAATTGAAAATTTTATATTCTTTACTAAAGGGGCTGAAATTTTAAAGTAGGGTAGGACTACAAGTTGAAATGGGGTATTATATGAAAGAGCTTCATTTATACATTCCAAAACATTTTTTATCTTCTTTTATGAATAATTTAAAAAAATACCATTCCCCATCTATAATGATCAAAATATTCGAAGAAAAAAAATAAGTGATACAGATAGGGTCGCTGTGGATTCGGAAAATTACTTTTTAAGAGGTTTTTAGATCCCCCAGCCGTTAGTTGTAGCACTGCAAATATCCACACAGCGATTCATAAATAAAATCCGGTTTTCAATATTTAAATACATTTACAGGCAACAGAAGACCCTTATTTAAATTTGATGATTACAACATAAGTGGAATTCCTGATGGGATGACCATAGACAGCGATGGGAACCTATGGGTTGCATGTTTTCAAGGAGGAAAGGTAGGTTCACCCACTTGCTTACGCAAAAACGCTTATAGGTATTTACCGAAAATCCATCGTATGCGTCAGTAAAATTTTTCAAGTTCAATGTTTCGAAACTCTAACAACTCAAGACATACATTTCAGGTGATCAAAATCGATTCTAAATGTGGTGCACTACTTGACCAATATATGATGCCCGTTGATGAAGTAACTTCAGTGATGTGGGGAGGGCACGACCTATCCACATTATTCGTGACGTCAGGTCGCATCGAACTAAACGCTACACAGCTAGCCAAACAACCATACGCTGGTGCTCTTTTCAGTATCCTGGGTACAGGATCAAGAGGCATTCCTGAACATTCATTTGTCTTCCCTAATGCTACCAATTATTAATTAGATTTTTTTTATTGAGCAATAGTAGGCACATAAGATTAAAAATATGGCATTAAAATCTATTTAATATTCATTTGAGCATTTCACTGACTTTCGCCTGGTCGTTCAAACAAATTGTTATTGTTCACGCCGGATAGTGTAGGGTTCTATGTAAAAAGTAGGTCCTACTACTGACCGTACACCAGTAGGTACTATTCTTTTTTATGTGATAATAGTTACGATTCTTTGCCTATGATATGCTGGTTCCTACATGCATTTGACGGGTTTTTTTATTCTTATACTAGCAGCGAAACCCGGCGTTGCTCGGGTTAAAATACATCGCATGTTTAATGGTATAAAAAATATATAAGGATACATTTTTTAACATATTATAGATTAATATTTTCGATATTGAGAGACTTTCCAGAACATTCAAATAGTTTGTTCTTTTTTTTACTCGACTGCAATCACTATTGAACTGACGAAAAGTCACTGAATTTCAATTTATATACCGAAATTTCCAGTACCAGATCACTCTAGAATATTTAGATGTACATCACTTCGATTTGGTTTTTATAGATCAATAATAACACTCGTACACATTTTGGTACTTTCCAAACCAATCCAAAAATTCTCGATCATAATAAATTGCACTCATTTATGAACTTCCCAGATAATTCGGAAAATTTCTAGAACGTTCTCGAACATTCTAACTCGATAATAACAGTTTTGGGACATTTTGGAACTTTCTAGATGAAGCCATAAATTTGTAGAACTTTCTCAAACATTCTATATCGATTCTAGAAAGTTCCAAAATGAGTAAAACTGTTATAATTTATAGAAAATTCTAGAATGAATGCAAATAATAGTTTGCATTCATTCTAGAATTTTCTAGATCATTCCAGATATTTGTTGAACTTTCTAGAACACTCCAGATAAATTATAACAGTTTTACTCATTTTGGAACTTTCTAGATCATTCAAGAAATTTCTCGAAAATTCTAAATCGATCATAATCAATTGCACTAATTTTGTAACTATCCAGATCATTCGGAAAATTTCTGGAACGTTCTTGAACATTCTAACTCGACAATAACAGTTTTGGACATTTTGGAACTTTCTAGATGAAGCCAGATCAATTATAACCATTTTACTCATTTTGGAACTTTCTAGATCATTCAAGAAATTTCTCGAACATTCTAAATCGATCATAATCAATTGCACTCATTTTGGAACTTTCCAGATCATTCGGAAAATTTCTAGAACATTCTCGATCATTCTAAATCGATCATAATAAATTGCACTCATTTTGGAACTTTCCAGATCATTCTGGAAATTTCTAGAACGTTCTCGATCATTCTAACTCGATAATAACAGTTTTGGACATTTTGGAACTTTCTAGATGAAGCCAGAAATTTGTAGAACTTTCTCAAAACATGCTATATCGATTATAATAGTTTGCATTCACTGTAGAATTTTCTAGATCATTCCAGATATTTGTTGAACTTTCTAGAACACTCCAGATCGATTATAACCGTTGTACACATTTTGGAACTTTCCATTACAGAAATTTTGAGATCTTTTCAGAAGTCCTCATGCGTTAGAAAAGGACAACAATATATGTTTTAACATTTTCGCCACCCACAACCACCCCCTTCCACCCACCGCGACCAAACTCCCTTACTACCATCTGGAGACCAAGGGGTATTTACCACCCCAACGCGAAGTTGATTGGGGTTGGTGGTGATTGAGAAAACTGCGTATTTACGTACCCACAAAAGCATTTTATATATATTATTAGATTTTATGGTGTGTATCATTATGTATGTATGCAATTTGTATCTAGTCTACTTGACATTTACAATGCCTAGAATTTCGCAATTCTCACTGCGGAATCTTAGGAATGTTAGAATGCAGTGTGTTAAATGCAAATTATGCGACATGCAGTTGACTGACTTAAGTGATGATAGGACAAACTCTGCCACCTCAATGCTTAAATCATTTACATGGGTGTGCAGGCCCGGATCTAGGGATGGGGGGGGGGGTTGGCAAATCGGGACTCATGTCCCGGGCGGCAGTTGTAAAAGACTTGTTTAACAAATCGCCTAGCATACAGCGCACGTTGTTTTCTTACAAAAAATTTTTTTCGTTGAGTATTATCAACATTAATAAATTACCTATTTAAATTCAAATTATCGCCATTAGATGACGCAACAATCTGCTGCGCTGAAGATGATCTCAGCCCTTCGATACAACAAAAAAAATATTTAAAAAAAAACTCATTACCTTATTTTTTTTTAACTGCTCGGATTAGAACAAATAAAAACAAGATAGAGAGTCCCGTTCTACGTAATTAAAAAAAGTTCATGATATATTTTGAAAAGTTTCCATTCCTCTAAAATATTTGGAAATATATCTTAGACCGCTAGTGATAAAAAAAAAATTCAAAACAATTATCTCAAACGCTGGAGAGAGGGCGCCAAATAAACTTTCTGCCCCGGTTTGAAAAAATAGTACATCCGGGACTGTGGTTGTGCAATGTCTACTCAAATCTAATACATCAGACCAACATTTTGATTAACACAGGACGTGACTTAATCTGTTATCAATACACCATATAGAGAACAAGATGGTGGTTTTATAGACCGTACGTCTTATTAGCAAGTTCAAGGTTAGTTACAAGTACTATTGTACCTTAAAATAGTAAATGGTTAGCCTTATACAGGACACTTATAGTGTCAATTGTTATTATATTATTGGCAGCATTTGGCACAGCAGAATACTTTTATACAAGGTGAAATCCACATGCTCAGTGTAAAGGCATGTCCACATTCAAACAAATTAGATGCAATTATGTTTTTATAATATAGATGTCACCGTATTTTTGTGAAAACCGTTAGTTTATAACCCACCTAGCGAGATTATAAACTCCCCGATAAATTGTGAACTGTACCATACTGCTTACAATATTACGTATTCATTTCCGATAGTTTATAATTAAGTGTATAATTTGTTTTTAAACCTTGAAAAAAGTTGGTACCTATTCAAATGCAGTGTTTATTGTGTCGACCTTTTAAGGAGCGGTCATCAGTCATCACCCTAACAGCTGTTTTTGAGACAAAAGAAAACCAAGGTACAATAGTACCCAACTAATATGGCTTACCGATGTACCTGCGCAGAAGATACATTTTCAGAGCGCGGGAAAACGCTATTGGTCGCCAGCTGCCGCCATGTTAGCGCGCGCCGTGCGGAGGGGCGTGACTTGCGAGTGAGACGGAACTAACAGCTGCAGTGTATTATGAACCTTATAGTAGTGATCTAACGTTAATTGTAAGTTTTAAGCATTCTTTCGTTATCTTCGGGGCCATACTTTCTTGTCTGTGCGAACGAAGATTCATGACGCGCCATATCAGTTGGGTACTACTGTACTCTCATATTTATTCAACTTGTTTTATCAGTCGTGCCACTAATATAATAATTTATTCATAGTCTCTTCAAAAATTATATAAAATACAATATTGAGCATTTTCGTATGGCAAGGTTAGTTAGTTACTTCACAAGAAGGTACGTCATTTTGACACAGCTTTTGGGTGCTGTAACCTAGGGTTAAATGCTTAAAATGTTAACCCATGTTAACGCAATACATCTCTCCTTTAACTGCCAATCGAATATTAATGTAAAACAATTATAGTGTACAAGCGCCTTTGCGAAAGATAAGTGTAGGCATGTGTTTAATGTATGCAAGGATAAATTAAGGAAATGATCTATTATTTTTGTAAATTGTCACATTATTTAGAATTAGATAGAAATTATGCATAACAATAGCCTTGCTCTTGATTATCTTGAGGCAAGGCTGCGTTTATAGACAGGAAATATTTAAGTATTAACGTTTACACAATAGTCTGTAATATGGGAGACGGAGGAACTCTGTCTCCCATATTACAGATTTATTTCTAGCTTGGGAGACAGAAGCCTCATCAAATGTTGTAAAATACGCTAACCTTACTTAATTTTCACCTTGTAATTGTACATCAAACTGTGGTAGGCTTGTATAAATAAATTATTATTATAGATATAGGTACATACCTATATCTATTTTGTAAACTTAAATACTAATATACTAACCAATAAAGCTATTATTATTCTACCTAATCATCCAACAGACTGCAATAAGTTACATGGCAATAAAAGAACAAGCCTCTTTTTAGGATTAGTAAAAAAGGAACCCGCGACCACTAACATATTGCATACTAACCTTAATGCAAAAAACTTAAATTTTCTTTGCAAAAGGGGCCGAAATTGGGGACTATTTCAAAGGTCTTCATTTGTAAATTCCAAAACAGCTTTTAATTTTCTTTTATATTGCGTAGTTTAAGACTAATGACGAAAAATAAAAAAAAAATATCATTCCCCTTATTTTCAAAGTTTGCAAAGCGAACATTCAGAAATTAATTACGGTACAGTTGATAAACATTCATGTAAATATTACAGGAAAAAAATACAACAAAGTTTCCAATCAGCACAGTTTTTTCGAAATTATATGTATAAAGACTGAAGAAACTGCGGAACAAGTAACCAAAAAAAACGCATTCTAGATATAGGTACATTTTGGTTAAATGCGACAATTCCTTTTACAATGCAGACTACTCATTGACTTCCTAAGATGTAACATAATTAAAGGCCTTGGAAAAGGTCAAGATTCCGCGGAATCGCGATTTTCGATCCGTGACCGTTTGATTGGACGATGTTATTTGACGCTTTTGTAACCTTCTCATGTTATTAAGACAGGAACAACAACGTTTACATCCAGGTCATAACCTACCTATGATTAGTCTTACTCAGTCTTACTACTTCTCCTATAAAGTAAGCATAACTTTCCATACGTTAATGATAGATATAGTATACACAGATAATATGAAAAGCAACGTTACGTAAATATGTTATTATACTATTTTCAATTATTTATTATTGAGCAAACTGTACTAACATGATGACGTAAGTACAGTTTCGTATTATTTGATACAATCTATAATGACAAGATACAATCACTTGACACAACAAACAAGACAGCATTGACCGGTTACCTGTCCTCAGAGACTGACGCGCGAACCGTGAACAAACGTCGTGTGCGCAGATTTTCATCGATCGTTATTACGATGACTGTGTTATTAAGAGGAATATTTTTTATTGTTCTATGTGTAAATATCAACGCCTATAGAGCCAGTACACCTCTTATAAAAAATGTAAGTACCTATCTTCAGTTATAAAAGTTTGTATTTGATTTTGTGATTGGTGTGTATTGATGTCTTCAAGGCTTAGTGAATAAATATTTTCTGGGCAAGTGAGTTACATCCTCGGCCTCGTCATTACTCTTTCTGGAGTGACTCGGTGGCTAGAAAATAATTAACAATCCCTTCGCTCAACTTAAGAAGCCATTCATTTAATTTTAAAAATGTACATGATTAAAACCGGTAATTCTCGCTTTAATCAACTTTACATGCTGGCATGCTAAACTTTACGTTGTTTATTTTGTGATATCGTTGTAAAATCGAATTATAACGAAAATATATAGGTGGGCTATTTTTTAAATACAACTCGTCATCAAGTACAAAAAAAAACTTATTATTATTCTATAGCTATCTAGGTTCATAGGACGATTTGAGCTAAAAATATAAAGGGTTATTTAATTCCTCATTCAATTAGTACCTTATCTAGTTTGATCAGTATCATCAGTAAAATCGATCCCATTGTACACTTTATTTGATTCCAAAACTGATCAAAAACAATGTTAGTGCACTTTTTGATATGAAAAAATAGTTAATTATAATCGGTATTCTATTTTGTTGATCTTATTATGCGTCTGTGTTATTGCCTTTGGAGTGTATCGATTTTTGGTAAACTATCTATGTTTAATTAAATTTAATCAATCAGGTGTACAAAGGTGGTATGCACATGGAGGGCCCGCACTGGAGCGGAGTTGAAAACGCCCTTTACTGGGTGGACATTCATGGCCAGAAGGTGCATCGTTTAGATGCTAACACTGGAAACGTTACCACCAGGCAAATAGGTATTTTGCTTTGCTTATTATCCATTATTATAGTAGCAGATACACGAATAGAAACATAAACAATAAAATATGAAAAATAACCGATTTTCAATTAATTTTAAGACACTGACGTCAATAGAAAAACAATCGAAACCACTCATCTCAAAGGCTGATAGAGAATAGATAAAGGCAGTAAGATAGGAGAAGCATAAGTTGCTACTAACCACTTATAAGTTGAGATAACTCACATTAACATTTTGTTATTTTTGAGAATAAAGCCAGGATAAACGACAATCAATGAATTCAGTAAAAATATGGGTGCATGAGGGAGATAGAAAATAGTAATTTACTGAAAAGTGATACGAAGTGAAAAGACTGAACACAACACTATAGGGACACAAACCTCACCTTACAACGGCCAGGATCATGGCAAATGACCACATTTTTTTTCAAATTTTCACATGCCTTTGAATTTAATAGGTTATGTAGCTTTAGGATATGTAGGTACAAGACGTTTTTCTTCACCAAAAATTCAGTGTAATCGGTAGAATAAAAATGGCCTACGAAACCAACCTTCGTCTTCCTTCTCGGTAATTCATTTTGTTTTTCAGGTTACGGACCAGTGTCTTTTGTCGTAACAGTTAAGAACTTTCTAAAACTGCTGCTAATCTCTGTAAGATCACAACTTTTCTTCGTGTCATGGGACGCACCAGCGGGTGACAGTTCGCTTAGACTTCTGAGTGTTGTGGATTTGGGACTGCCTGATAATAGATGCAATGATGGGAAGGTCGACGCCAAAGGAAGACTATGGTTCGGTAAGGCTGAAACTTTGCATAGACATACATATTTATGACGCCTGGTTTTGCATGGATGTACCATGTATTTTTTTAACTAGAGATATGCTTGGGTTGGTGATAGGCAAACAATTACTAGAACGGAACTAATTACAGCTGCCGGTTGAAAATAACAGGTTTAAATGACTGCATTAAACAGGTACAATGGGCAATGAAGTGGGTGACGAAGTGGATAAGGACCAAGCAACTCTCTACATGGTCGATGAGAGCAATTACCCTCACCCCCTCGAGAAGGTCAGGCCGGTATCGGTGTCCAACGGTATCGCCTGGACGTCCGACAACAACTTCATGTTCTACATAGACACACCCACCAGAAAAATAGACGTGTTTAACTTCGAACTCGAAACGGGGACTCTACGTAAGTTTATTGGTTACTAGACTGGAAGTTAATTAGCAATATCGGCGTGCCATTGTATTATCTATACATACAACGTGTAACGGAAAGGCTATATCCATTACAGTAATCCACTTTTTTGGTACAAAGCGCACAGACCGCGGCAGAGAAAATTTTATATTAATATTAGCAAGTGATGCCAGATAATGACCGTCATTGAGCGGTGACATTTTGATTGATTTTAATTCAATAAAATTGGAAGCAATAATTTGGTATGAATTTTTGAGTAATTAATTTTGAGCTGAAACTTTTTATAGTCTATTCTATACCTGATGTAGTCTTCACCCCTTTCGGATAGACATACCCTTTCTGTTACGTCTTGTATACACCGTGACTTTTTATTCGTCTTAGAAACGCAGGCCACATAAAGTACCAATGAATAGGTAAAAAAAAAAATTTAAACATTCGTATCATTAAAAAAACTCTAATATTATTCATTTTGACGCATGACGTAGATTTGTATGCCTTTTGGCATAGTAAGTTTATATGGCGAAGGAGTAAGAGAGATTTTTTTTAAACTTTAAATTCTATTGAACAATGGTTGAATATTAGAAGGTAACTAACTACACCACAAGGATTGGAATTAACCATCAAACTAGGCTACATATAGAAATTGTGAAATGTTTTCAGGAAATAGAAGAACACTATTCAGTTTTCAAGCCAATAATGTGACTGGTTTGCCTGATGGGATGACCATCGACAGTGATGGAAATCTCTGGGTTGCATGTTTCAATGGAGGAAAGGTAGGATTCTTGCACAATAAAATTTATTGAATAGAATATAATATTATTAACTAAACAATGCATATCTATGACGTTAATGTTTTCAGGTAATCAAAATAGACTCAAGAGCAGGTAAATTGTTAGAACAACACAAGTTGCCAGTGAGTAAAGTTACTTCTGTGATGTGGGGAGGTCACGACCTGGCAACACTATACGTAACAACAAGCCGTGTTGGCCTTAGTGCTCCAGAACTAGCAGAGCAACCTTTGGCAGGGTCTGTATTTGCAATAGAAAACACCGGATCAAAAGGCTTGCCAGAAAATCAGTTTGTGTATAAGGATGCAGATAAATACTAATTTAAAAATAATGTGATAATTAAAAAATGTTTAACCAAGTCGGTTAGTATTATTGCATCCAATACATATCCAAGACCTATATGGTTCATGTAATTTTTTTAAGGATATTTATTCTATATAATTTTATGATGAAATAATTTTAATGTAATTGATATTTTAATTCCAGTTACAATAAACTATTTTACATTTAGTGTTATTTTTCATTAATAAAAAGGAAATCAAACATGACTTGTCAAATCCCAATAGAATAAAAAAAAACTCATGTTACAATAAAATATATAGGTATTAATAGTTTTCTCATGTTTCAAGTAATAATACACTTATGTCCCTTAATACTAAATTCCACATGATCAATCTTATCTCTCTATATGGTCTATTGCCAGTGAATAATGAGATATTTCACTTAACACTTGCGATTGCGATGTTGGCTATTTGATACGATTATCTGCATTTCATTTGATCAAATAAAATCACAAAGATATGTTGTAATTGTAAATTGTGATCATTTCATTTGAGTTATATTAGGTTTTGCACAATGAAACTTATATTATAATTATTGTCATCAAAAATGTCACAAAAACAGCCACCATAATAGGAATAATGATAAATCTAGATTCCCAATTCCAAAATTATGTTTTTCATGCCCGATTACACACCAGAGCTACCTTTGCCAGAGCAGATGACAGGTCAGTACAGTACATACTGATTAGAAAGTAAGGGCTGCATTCCCTCAACGCTATAGTAATAACAGCCACATCTCATGTTCAAAGGAGTTGAATTACATAGTTAGTGTAAAAGTATAGTGAAAAAATCCAGTTTGTATGTTTTTCATCTCGATGTATCTAGTTAGATATAATGCTCCCCAAGCCGGTTTGCTCTCTGGTTTTCACTCAGTTTGAGAAAAGGGACACCGGGACGACAAACCGAAAACCAAAACGGGACATACAGTCACGTTAGTTAACAAAGTCAAAGTCAAAGCCATTTATTCAATTTAGGCCCTAGTAGGGCACTTATGAAGGTCAAAGCTACTGAAGTTACCACCAGTTCGTAAGTCACATAACTGATGATTGCACAAATTAAATGTGCAACTAGTGCATATAAGTAGACATACATATAATCATTATCAGTTCATCATTAAGTCCAATGGCCTATGAATGAGCACTTGCATCTTCTGCAGTGCACCAGTACAGTAAACACTCAATATGGTGGTCACAACTACTGGGCAATGAAATCAAAACCTTACATTCAAACTAATAAATTACATCATACTATAAGTGCTATATACAGCACAATCAAGATAAAAAAATAGAAACATTGTAGTAGGAATTGTAATAAACAGAGCACATCAAATATACTTACCGGAAGCCTCAAGAAGGGTGGATCTGAAGCATTCTTGCCTAATTTGTTTTCTTGATACTGTATGAGCTGGATAACAAGCTGAGCCAAGCCCTCCTTCGTTGGTGGGTCTGTCTGAACATGCTGTAAGCAAAATCCGGGAAAAATTATTAGCACGTTGCATACAGAGATAATCTCATTAAACAAATTGATTGCGAAAAATATATAGTACGCTATATTGTTATATATTGTTTATTTACTAACCTTTTTACAATTTTTCTGTAACCAAACACGAATTTGATCGAACTGTGCAAGTGATTCCGGCGACTGGAAATACTCAACATTAGGTCCACCATCCTTTTTAGGACCTATAGTCGTCATTATAGAAAAGCAGAATGACGTGACTTTCACTAAATCTCCCGCAAATCCAAGATTTACGATGAATTTAACAAAAATCTTTACCGAAAAGTCGCAAATGCAAACTTACACGGCGTCGGTAGATACGATTTTGACAATTGCTTCAGCGTTGCCAGAGTGACTTCACGATAGGATACGCACAGAACCTAAAAATAGTACGTAACTTAAGTTTTGAGTACGCAGTCAATAAAATATTATTCAAGTTATTGCTCAGATAAAGTGTTTATTAATTGCATTATTTGCATTTTGTAATTAACGTTTGCGCACCGAAACCGAAGGTACCACGAAAGAGCAAAACCAAACCTGTGAAACCACAAAAAGTAACAAAGAATGATGAACGAACATGGAATAAAAATAAATTATAATTAAAAAAAACAAAAAAACATGCTTTAAAAAGCCCTGCACTAAAAAGTGTTAAATTTTAATAAAATTGAACCTAAGTATATTCTCTGTCTATCCCGTAAGGGTCTAAATGTAAGCAATTTTTATAATTAAGTCTAATATTTGAATGAAAAAGCGTGGGTTCTATTGGGTTTCAAGGAAAAGCGTCCCACGATTTTTATTCAAGTATTAAACTTAATTACAAAAGCTGCTTACATTTAGGCAGCATCAAGCCCAAGGCCCAAACACGGCTAAGAAACGTTGCTCCGCTATGGGGTTTCAGTACCTACCCTCTGACTCCATCATCATACCCTGAAAACCATAAATGATCAAAGTGCATCTTACGACAATCCCAACAAGCCAAAACACGGCTAAGAAACATTGCTTCATTATGGAATTCCAGTGCCAACCCTCCTACTCCATCATCAGACCCTGAAAAGCACCCTATGTAGTCAAAACTGCATTTCAAGACGATTCCAACAAGTCCAAACACGGCTAACATACGTTATTCCGTTATGGAGTTCCAGTGCCTACCTTCCGAATCCATCATCAGATCAGCTCGATGGTCCCAAATTCGGTAGGTACTTGATAAGTGTGCAAAATTTCAGTTTAATCTGACGTTTGGAAGTCAATGAAAATTAAGTTTGAAGATTCCATTACATACATACAAGTAAAGCTAATAAAAGCGTATTTTGAAAACATCGAACAACTAGCCCAAAGAAGCGCAATGACGTTCATTTTGCTTGCAATCTATTCCGCCAATTTCCCACCACCGCTAATGCGCTCTGATTGGCTAATTCAAGGACATATGCGCGCCGATTGGTCAAATAATGAACACAAGATGCAGTGATTGGTCTTTACTCTTCAAAATCAGTGACAAATCATTGACTAGTTTCGGAATCGGATTGCTCGGTATTACTACTCTAAAGGAATTGTTCCTAGATGTTTAAAAAGAAACACACCGGGGTAGCTAGTACTCATTTTATGCTGAAACTTGGTTGACAGAAATTAAAAGTATTGAACTTTATTATTTTGATTAATTTTTTTTTTATGCCTTGTCAGTAAAATAGTACGCAAATTGGCGGGAGAGTACCCGAGAACGCTACCTAACGAAATAGTACGCAATGCGTACTAATGCGTACCCTAATGGCAACGCTGAATTGCTTAGCTGTGTTGCCAGTTATTATTTATTGAAAATAATATAACAGTGCCATCTAGTGCCGAATGGAGAAACGCGAATATAATATTTTGGACGGTGAAAATAAGTAGAACATAGAGTCCGTTCACACAGACCCAACCAGTATGACCACAGATTACTATACAGATAAACAGCTCCTAACCTAATCCTGAATCTAAGGCTCCTAAGAACGCGAAATGGTAGGTACTTCACTACATGCGCAGCGATGTGTGCGTGAGCGCTCACCGACGGGTTCACGTACGAGAGCCGAGAAGTCGCTTCGGGTGTTTCCGGCGAACCCGAGGGTCCGAGAGTCGGGGGCGACTCGCGACCGAGTGGCACGCCTCGATACCTACATCGCTTGCAGCAAAGAGTATAGTAACTATCCATGCTTGCAGTACGTCGTCGCTCGCTGCTCGTTACCGCGATACTTTGTTTTTAATAATTTTAAGAACTTATAAACAAAATCGTTATTTATTGCAGTGAATGCATAAATAATTCCAGGAGGAATATAAATATATCCTCATTGAATTATTACGCTTAGAAGCGAAGTATCGAACAAAAATCCTCGCGACTCGTAGGCCACTTGATGTGTCACAAGCGCACGAGTAATGTTGCAAGCTAAACGAAACTTTTCGGTAAAATTAACCTTCCGATACTAGTGAATGAAATTGGAAGTAAGTATTCATAAAATTGATTAAATAGTTTAAAATGTTCTGCGTCTTAGATAATTTATCATAGACAGGTTATTTATTTATTGCTTGTTTAATGGTTATGTTTCATAGTACTTATGTCGGGTATTTTAACATAGTAAACCAAGACAATGTGCAAAGCTATGAACGATCGTACAGTTTCTAGTAGGTATTGTTGGTAATGATAGGTTTCATATATGATAGGTTGTATAGAAAAAGAAGATTAAGAAGTATGTAGGTATTTAATTATCATTATCGTATAAAAGACGAATAGCTATACATTCTTATAATATGTAATCTAATATAGTATTAATATTTATAATACAATAAAAAAGAGTTTTTTGTTTGTTTGTTTAAACGGGTCAATCTCTGTAAAAAAAAACTACCTGTAAAACTACCAGTCTGATTCGAAATTATTTCACTAATATGAAGCTACATTATCCCGAGTATTATAGGCTACTTATCCCAAGAACGCGGGTGAAACCGCGGGGGACAGCTAGTCAGTTATAATAGCTATAAGTAAAAGAAACAACTTATCGGACTCAATTACTTACTCTACTTCCTACTCTAACAAAATCAGTATCAATTACGTAAAACAACACAAATTCGCACACAAACAGCTGGCAACACTTTGCTCGAAATCTGAGTGAAGTATTTTTATTTTTGAATTTTGTTATTTTAGATGAATTACGCAATAAAATTAGTGGCTTATCTGTGGAATATTACAACAGAATTCTGATCTTTCTTCCCTGATGAATTATGACACAATTTTACTGCACAAACCGTCATATTTATTATTTTTCTGAGAGCTCCACTCACTAAAACGCCAGTCAGTACACTGACAGCGCGGCGGTCATTTGGAGCCATTATGGCTCCAATTGAATGGATTATGTTTCGCGCGTGTACTTTGTTTCTATGTGTAATAATTCAATGTATATCCTATTTTAAGCCTATTTTACATAAGTACCTCAAAGATCGAGACAAGTAATTATAAGTTATCCAAATGAAGTAATTTTCTTTACTAGGTAGGTAAGTATGTAGGTACCTACGAGTAATATTTTTAGTGGTGGGCGAAATTGGACTCTTGTCATCTAGACACGCGGTAGCGTGTCAAGCCAAGTTGAAGATATCCATCATAATTAAAAGTGAATATCATAATTCTAAAACATTAACTGTGCTGTTAGTTGTGATTTATATAAATAATACGTGTTGACCATGCCTTTATCAAACTCACCACCCAAATCATCTTCATTATTGGAATTACCTACTTTTCAAGAAAGCTATGTCGAGGCTGCAAGTAATAGTAACCTGCGGAAACGAAAACAACCAGACCTGGAGACGGAGCTGACTCGTAAGCTGGATGTTTTCATGGACACAGTGCAGAAATCCATAAGTGAAATAAACTATACCATAGAAAATAATATATCGGCAGAATTAGTAAAAGTTTGTGATATTACTAGAGATATAAAATCGGAAATTGAGTCTTTACGCAATGAAAATATGAATATAATGAAATCTGTCGATGGTTTACGTGTTCAGCAGCAACAATCAAGTTCTACCATAACAGAATTGCAATCATCTTTAGATTTTACTTCGGATCGAGTTGATAAAATACAGAAGCGGGTAGATAGCATAGAGCTGCAGTTGAAACGGGACTCCGATTTACAAATTGAGTTAGCAAACGTAAAACAATCTCTTGATGATCTGCCGCCCTAAAAACGTAGAGTTACGCAATATTGCTGAAAGGAATTCATTTCCCGAATTCCCAGCAGATCTGACGCAATTCCTATAAATTTTGGTAAAATGGTCACTAATTTCATGCAATTCAATTCATTAGCTGATTCTAATTTGATATTAATGTTACAACACCAAAAATAAAAAACCGTAATTTACCGGTAAGTTTTTCTATTATCATTTTTAAGTCGTAAGAAAGAACTAATAGAGAATTCACGTATTAAAATTATG
Source organism: Polyploca ridens (assembly GCA_951394255.1). NCBI lineage: Eukaryota > Metazoa > Arthropoda > Insecta > Lepidoptera > Drepanidae > Polyploca > Polyploca ridens. The sequence continues at coordinate 7,385,726 of OX596264.1, read as the reverse complement.
ATCTTAAACATTTGTAACTATAAAACGTTTATAAAACTGCAATTACGTATCTAAAATGGGAATTTATAAATGATTAACAAAATATTTTCAGCTTCGACTGGTAATAATAAGTTTGCTAGTCTATGGTCGGTCGATGTCACTTTATAGCTTTATAGTAAATAATATGTACTAATATCTTTTGAATTTTATCAAAGGTTCTTTAAATAAGATAAATTCCGTCATTATTTAGTCTAAATAATGGATTATTATGAATAAACAATCACGTGAAATGTGCAGGGAAGAAAATTTCTGTGTAGTACAAATAACAAGAACAAACATTTCGTTCGTTCGTTATGAAGACTTTTTAAATAAAAAAAGCCGAGTATTTGCGAAGACAAAGGAGTAATTGCATAAATATCCTCTATACATGATAAATCATTATGAGGACATTTCACCAGAGTTCCATGTTGAAGTTTCTAGTTTTATGAGAGTGAGTTCGTAAATATCATCAATAACAGCATAATGTAGCATATTCTCAACCTAATCTCAACAAAAGAATATACTATTATTTCTATTTATACCATAAATTATTGAATTATAAGCCCCAAATAATATGTTCAACAGAAACTAGGATTTTTTTATATGAAACATGCAATGCATGTAAAGTGTATGACTAAGACCATTATTAACTTTCCCTTGTTAGATAGGTGGTAGGTTAGGTAGATGATACCTACTATTCATGATGTCAAACAATAATATAATCAACAAATAATATTACTTTCAGGTTATAAATTACCCGAAGATAAAGATAATTGTACATGGGATAACCAAAAGGATATTTATATTATAATTACTATGGCATCTGTCATCATCATGCTGCTAATATGATGGGGAGAGAATTTGGGAGTTGGCGTTGCTATCATGCCTTAACATTACCTACACTAAACTATAATGTTGATAATACTGTAATAAAAGTTACGCTGATTTATTTACTTTTGTCTTTTATTTACCCTAAACAAACACGCAACCCCTATGTGTATCTCTTCGTGTCACTGTGACTAGTCTTCGGCAATATATACCAACACAGATATATATATATACTCTAGTAATACTTTTGATAGAAAGTAGATCTGCGGATATAATTCCTCAAAACCCTAAAGCTTATTCTATCAAAATTTAAGCTGCAGATCTTAAAGCTTTTTGTTATTATTAGTTCTAATGTTTATAAAAAATCAAATGTATAAGAAACTAGTCAGTTGCATGTAGCATGCAGTCGCATGACAGATGCACGCACAGCTCAAACCGCAGAGTACAGAGATACTTGAACTTTTGCACACATGTTCCTTATAACATAGGCAACTACTAAGGTCTTTTCGAAATTCAACCCCTATGGGGATAAAAGGGGTTTCTGGGTGGAAAAATAGTATAATATTATTCATGTAAAAATTACGATAGTACTATGTTAGGTTATCACAAAATTGATGGTAAAAGAACTTTATTGGTAGCCAATAGCTTTTAACATTCCATAAAATGGTTTATGGGTGTTAGAAAAACCTCGAAATTCCCTCATTATTCATTGATTTTCAACAAAATCTCTAAATTGAATTGTAATAAGTTGCTCCTCGGTATCCTCTTATGATTCTACTGTTTGACACAAAAGCAATTCCTATTTAGTGAGCCATTTTACGAATCTCCATAGAAAACTGTCAAAAAAATGAATTGCAGAATTAGAATCGTATTGAGATCATATCCTGAATTGCCTACTAAGTGACCATTTTACGATTTGTAATTCAATTCCTAATGGGAACTCAATCCGATTCGGCGTTTCCTTCCTTTTTAGCCCCCCTGCAAACCGATTCCAATAAACAACAACAGAGAGATAGAATCCTCAACTTGGAAATAACCGGTTTGCCGGAACGTAAATCTGAGGACCTAGAAAGTCTCTTGGTTCAACTGGCGATGGCTGCTGGAGTGACTTTGTCCAGCCATGACATCCTTCATGTACATCGTGTTCAAGCACGTCATCCCGTTCCTGGGCGTCCCCGAGTCGTCATTGCTAGACTGAGGAACCGCATTCTCAAGGACAACATCATCGCTGGAGTTCGCAAGAATCGTGGTGTCACCACGTCCGATCTTCAAGTACCTGGACAAGCTAGGTCAACGAACATATGACCGCAAGTAACAAACAATTGCATAAAAAATGCAAAGTTTGTTTGGGTAAGACACTCAAATTTATATGCGAAAAAACGAAAATTCACCTGCAATACCAATTTGTTCAGAAGGCGACATACAAAAAGCGTTACAACGTTAATTATCATCATCTGTTCTTTGTTACTTAATTCCTCAAATTGTTATATTCATAAGTTTCTCACTTGCAATTGTTATTTACTTTCTGTGTTAACTATCAGACCAATGCGCAAATAACACATACCACATACCTACACACACATACCTATATACTCAGCTGCTTACCCGTTCACCAGACATAGTAGCCCATCCTCAATAAGAAATGTCACAATATTATGTCTTTACTATAACTATAGCGGTTGTTTATTGTTATATTTTATGTTTTTTCGCTTAATAATACAAGTGAACCATTTCGCACATACAAATAATTGTTGTTTTATTACTCTCGACGAAACCATAATACCCCAGAAACTGTGTTACTGTGTGATTTTTCCTTTATTGAGCAATAATAAGATTCTAATTACAAATATTATATTATTTAAAAATGCTTTGCCTGCAGCTATAAGATTGATTTGCAGTTATATTAAAACTAATAACGAAAATGTTATTAGATTGTATTACACGCTATTAGGATGTAGGCCTATATTTTTTTACCCATCTCGAGTTGCAGTCAGTCGCGAACGGTACCTATACCTATGCATATCTTGCGAGTGTTCTATTCTATATCTCGTGTTGAGCGCTATTCATTCTCGCGTATTATTTATTATCACCACATTTCTAGACGACTCATCAAAGTGTGAGTATACAGATCACACGGTAATTAGTACACTATTCGGTTCGAACTATTTGCAATTAACTCTGTTTATATATGGTAGTAACATCTGGCTAGTGAAACAAAAATGCATAATTTAACGATTTATCACAAGAACGTCCGTGGTATTCGGACTTAATGTTATAATCTTTATTCAGGTATACTTGCGAACAATTTTGACGTAGTCGCGTTAACCGAAACTATGCCTACTTGATGCAGAAATCTGTACCCCCGTTACGATATCTTCCGCTTAGAAAGAGACTTAGCACAGACTGGCAAATCAACAGAGGGGGGCGTGATTATATGCACTAAACGTGAACTGAATGCCTATGTACGTCACGATTGGACCCGCTCATCAGTCGAGATACTATGGGTAACCATACCGTCACATAGTATTGAATTGAGGGAATTCCGCGACACAAAAACGGGACATCGATGAACTATTGGAGTCAATAAATAAGTTATACATACATACATAACCATTATTTTATATTGCTCGGTGATTTCAACTTACCGTGTATATCTTGGAACAGCGTTGGGCCGAATATTTTGAAGAGAGATGCTCTGGAACCCAAATAACTGCAACTAAATTAATCAACACACTTAATCTTCTTGGATTTTCTCATCATAACGTTCTCAAAAATTCTCATGGTAATGTCCTTGACCATGTTTTTAGCAATTTTACTCTGGAACTGCTAAGATCCGATTGCCCCCTTCTACCAGAAGACTGTTATCACCCTGCTATTGTTATTGACGTGACAGATATAGCTGTAAAACGTTTAGATACCTACCAAACCCTATGTTAAGGCCAAATACTCGAAAGGTGATTACTGTAAAATAATCGAATATGTAAACAACGTGCAATGGGAAGAACTCCTGACGAAGGGCACAGTTGATGAAGCTGTGGAGGGGTTTTATGAGCACCTACGTGTAGCAATAGATCGTTATATACCTAAAGCAACTCACACCAAGCAATCGTACCCTGATTGGTATAATAAATCCCTTATCAAAATAATCAGGGAAAAATATAAAATGCATAGTCGCTGGAAACCTTTTGGGAATCAATTAGACTATTTAGAATTTGCATTATTGAGTAGAAGGCAGCACAAAATTGAAAAAGAACAATTCGCTAAATATGTATCAAATGTAGAATCAAATATATTGAAAAATACTAAAGCTCGTCTCTGAAATCGTCGTGTCTGAAATCGAGAGTACACTAACTAGTGTCTCCGATTGGGGTCGACTAAACCTAGTCCATTTCAACCCCACTAAGACTCAAGCCTGCGCGTTCACCGCTAAGAAAACCCCATGGTCTGTGGCTCCACAATTCCAGAACACTTCCTTGAACATCAGTCAAAGCATCGGGATCCTTGGCGTCGACATTTCTAGCGACGTTTTGTTCCGAAGTCACTTGGAAGACAAGGTTAAGCTGGCATCCAAAAAGCTTGGAGTGCTCAACAGAGCGAGGCAGTACTTCACATCGGGGCAAAGGCTGCAACTTTATAAGTCGCAAGTCCGGCCTCATATGGAGTACTGTTGTCATCTGTGGGCGGGGGCACCTGGATACCAGCTTGGGCCTTTAGACTCGGTTCAGCGACGTGCCGCTAGAATTGTCGACGATCCCGAGCTCACAAACGGTTTAGAGCCCCTCAGTCTGAGGAGAGACTTTGCCTCTTTATGTGTGTTCTACCGCTTGTACAACGGGGAGTGTTCCAAGGAATTGTTCGACTTGATGCCCACGGCTACCTTCTACCATCGCAACTCTCGCCATCGACGGGGAATCCATCCTCACACATTAAAACCAGAATTGTTTCGAACTGTGCGGGCTCACAGGAGTTTTCTTCCGCGGACGCTCAGATTGTGGAATGAGCTCCCCGCCGTGGTTTTCCCAAAGGAGTACAGAATGGGGTTCTTCAAGAAGGGTGTGAAGAGGTTTCTTCAGGGTCGGCAACGCGCGAGTGATACCCCTGGTGTTGCAAGCGTCCATAGGCTACGGTAACCGCTTACCATCAGGCGGGCCGTATGCTTGTTTGCCACTTTAGTGGTATAAAAAAAAAAAAAAAAGCTCTGGTCATTTGTCAAAGCTAGACGGACAAGTCCAAATTATCCAAAATATGTTACCTTTGATGACAAATATTTTACCTCTGGAGTCGACATCTGCACTGCATTCAATAATTTTTTCCAAAGCGTTTTCACTCTACCTGCTAATGAATACCCCGAAATCTCTCTTCCGGCTCCTACGTTAACCTCGCACTTGCACACATTAGCTCTTGACAAGGAACTAATACAAAAGACCTTGAAAAACCTCGATATAACTAAAGGTGCTGTTTACGATAGCATTCCCCCATTATTCATCGTTCGATGCGCTTCCGCCCAGACAAATCCCCTATTAAGGAGGGCCAATTCCCTGACATCTGGAAACGCGCACATATTATTCCGATCCATAAAAAAAATCTAAACTTAAGGTTGAAAATTACAGGCCCATATCAATTTTGAGTGTATTTAGTAAAATCTTTGAAAAATTCGTTTATAATTCAATTTATTCGGCGGTTGCCCATGGTATACCCTTAGAACAACATGGCTTTTTACGCGGTCGATCTACAGTCACAAATTTGTCAATCTTCACAAACTCATTATATAAGTCCCTTGAAAAGCGAAGACAGGTTGATGCAATCTATACGGATATAGAAAAAGCTTTCGATCGGGTGGATCACAACATCCTACTTCGGAAGTTAAATCATCTGGGTATTCACGGTGATCTCCTTCGTTGGGTTAAATCATATTTGTCCAATAGATCACAGGCGGTTGTCATTGGGGGACACAAGTCTGATTTCGTAAGGGTACCTTCAGGCGTACCGCAAGGGTCCCATTTAGGACCCCTTTTTTATAACATATAACTTTTCGATATTTATACCTGTTTCAAAACAGCTAATTTCCTCATGTACGCGGATGACACTAAGATTTTTTTTGACGTGAACTGTAGTGACGACTGTCTTGCTTTGCAAGCAGATCTTGATAATCTTTCTGCGTATTACATCATCAATAGAATTAAAGTTAACCCTAGTAAATGTCAACTTATCTCATTTGGCCGGAAAAATAAACCAATAATTTTCCCATATGTCATCCAAGATATCCTCATTGAGAGAGTTGGAGTTATAAGGGATCTCGGTGTGCATTTAGATACTAAATTAAGCATGAATGAACACATTGACATAATAACAGGTAAGGCGTATACAAATCTCGGTTTTGTAATGCGTACTTGCGAACCTCTCATCAATCCTACCGCAATCAAACTTATATACACTGCTTATGTGCGGAGTACACTAGAGTATGCTTGTAATATTTGGACGCCTTATTACATTACGTACGCACAACAAATCGAACGTATACCAGAAAAAATTCTTAAGTATTTAAATTTTAAATCACGAAATAGCTTGACTTGTTATGAGGACAGTTGTATTTATTACAATTTATCTAGCCTTGCCAACCGCAGAATTATATCCTACATGTGTCTCTTATACGATGTCATTCGTGGGCATCTGGATTGCCCGGATTTACTTCACGAAATTGGTTTAAATGTACCTCTTCGTCGAACTAGGCATACTAAATGAAATGAAATGAAAATGAAATGAAAAATGAAAATGAAATGAAATGAAATGAAATGAAATGAAAAATATTTATTCTTGCGCGCCATTCGACGCAAATAAAACTAACTAGACACAGATAAGTATTAATATTTATACTATTTATACTATTTATAGTTTATAATCACAAACATCACAGAAGTTATTGGCTCCTATTTTAGCTACCACGAGAATTACAGGTGGCAACACCACATAAGCCACATATATACTAGCACCAAGTTATTGAATTCAGAACAAATTATGGCCAACATTCAGTAGTCTCTCGAATTGCCCGTACTTATAATAAAATCTGCTCCAGTATAGACCCATTTTGTGTCACTTAAGGAACGTTCAAACGTAAAGTTATTGAAGAGATGGCAAATTACGAGTGATTCCCCTGGACTGGAGTTGCAAGCGTCCATGGGCTACGGAAACCGCTTACCATCAGGGCCAAATGCTTGTTTGACACTTTAGTGGTATAAAAAAAGTATGAATTCATGACATACTATTTATCCCAATCTATCACGGAATTCCAGTTGCAGTCTCCAAGAACCATCATCAGGTCAGTTCAGTTTGTCTTGTTGTAAGCACTCATCACTGCTAACAAAAAGAGCCCAAACAGGACATATATATCCCAATCCATCAAGGAGTTCCAGTAGCAGTGTCCAAGAACCATCATCAGGTCGGTTCAGTATGTCTTGTTGTAAGCTCACATCGCTACAAAACAAAAGGAGCCCAAACACGACATTTCTATCCCAACCCATTAAGGAGTTCCAGTAGCAGTCTCCAAGAACCATCATCAGGTCAGTTCAGTCTGTCTTATTGGAAATTGTCATCACTACGAACAAAAGGAGCCCAAACACGTCATCTATCCCGATCTATCAAGCAGTTCCAGTAGCAGTCTCCAAGAACCATCATCAGGTCAGTTCAGTCTGTCTTGTTGTAAACTCTCATCACTACGAACGAAAGGAGCCCAAACACGACATTTCTATCCCAACCCATCAAGGAGTTCCAGTAGCAGTCTCCAAGAACCATCATCAGGTCAGTTCAGTCTGTCTTATTGGAAATTGTCATCACTACTAACAAAAGGAGCCCAAACTAGACATTTCTATCCCAACCCATCAAGGAGTTCCAGTACCAGTCTCCAAGAACCATCATCAGGTCAGTTCAGTCTATCTAGTTCTAAGCTCTCATCACTACTAAAAAAAGGAGCCCAAACACGACATATCGGCCTTACTCGGGTAATTCTGTATACAAAACTGACGTAATATAAAATAAAATTTCATTTTTGCACACAAATATCAAGTATCGACGATAAAATTGTTTGTGTCTGCACAGCGATCTATTTTTTGTGAACGGCTGCTGGCTAGCGACATAGAGGTAGTCTCACGACGGCGCACGGGCGCTGTTCCTTTTGGTATAGTTACTATACTCTTTGGCGCTGACTGAGAGTTCATTTGAAATGTTCGTTACTTTATACATCAAAACTCAGACGGAGCAAAGGAAACAAACCCTTATTTCATGGACGTCAAGGTTGACGTGAATTAGCAAAATTTTGGATAAATGGTGAAAAATTTACAAAAAATTTCAATTTTTTTTGAGGTTTGGTCGATATTTATGCTGATTTCCTTTTTCGGAATTAATCTTGATTATTTCTATTTTATTAGGGTATTTTTTTTAGTCATTAAAATCTCCAAATTATTGAGATATTTGGATCGTAACTCGGCCTGTTTTCGTAGTTTTCACGGGAGGAGGGTACGGAAAACCAATTTTATTGTATGAAAAGTATGATAATTGAAAAAACTGCTTATACCAGCTATAGGCAAAGGTATATTGAAGCATTAGGTACCCGCAAAAGGCAAATTTCAATGGATTAATCGGTAAACGGATCGGAAAACAGCTAATTTCTCAATATTTTGTAAATACGTCCCGTTACGACAAGTAAACGACAGAAAATACATTGGTACGGAGCTAGCTCACAGGTAGTACAAAGAGTGATTAGCGTAGTGCGGGGACATAGCGTGAACCTAAGAATCAAAATTCTTGTGTCGACCATTTGAGTGTACGATTGAGATCATAGAGTAATTAGTACATTATACTTAAATTAAATTAAATTGATTAAATGTTTCTTCAAATTAATGTTAATAGTTCATTATGATACATGTGTGCGAAGTTGGCTATTAACACTCGAGGCGGTATTAAGCGAAAAATGAGCCGAGAGTGTAATAAATCAATGCACACGCGTGTCATACGACGTTTTTCAACACACTTGCGAGGAAAAAACAGACTTGTATTTTTTTACCCGACTGACCCGGAAGGAGGTTTATGTTTTTCGAGTGTATGTAGGTATGTCTATTTCTTTGGCACGCTCTGCAGCCTAAACGGCTCGATGGATTTAAACATATAAGAGGTGTCGTTAGATTCTTCTTAACTGTGGGAGTGTCATAGGGTATATTATTTTTATATAGCGTCTACGAATAAAAAAGAGGTGGGTATTAATAACTAACATTTCGTTATTATAACAATATGGGTATTTAATGAAAGCTTGTAAACAGCCTTTTCCATATATGTGTATATTATAATACTTTTATGCTACCATTTTGACGTAAACTGCAAAAAAACACGTTTAATGCAAGGACAGTAGGTACTGAGCGGTTATCGGTTTAGTTCCAGAGATTTCTCGAACCAACAAACAATCTAGCATTGTATATTATATTAGCTATCTTCTGCAGTTTTACCCGCATTCCCGGGATAAAGTAGAATAACTCGAGGATAATGTACCTATGCTACCTAGTAGTTAATTATTTTTCGAATCCGACTTGTTGTTTCAGAGATTAGCGCTTTTAAACAAACAAACAAAAAAACTCTTCAGCTTTCGTATATCGGTATTGATTATAAATAATTTATGAAGGTATACAAATAACATTGAATAATAGAATCATTAATTGTATCGGTTCTTAACAACCCCATCACTAGTTTTTTGGCTAGTGTGCCATTAAACAAAGGCGTAAACACAGTGATTCTTTATTTGTATGCTTGTTTTGTGTTTGTGTATCAGCTTTTATTTAAGTGTGCGTTTACAGAGATGCTTTAACTTTTTGCATGAGTGTTTGTGAGTAAGTAAATGTGTGCTGTGCGTGTTTACCTCGCCTCCCGCGAAAACTGGCAGAAATAATTCAGTACCAGAAGTGGTGTTTGCCAGCTCCATTCTAAATACTCAAAGGTTGTAATAATGATTAGGTACAGTTGGACGTTATATAAAACGTTTATAATAAAATTCTTGCAATGAACGAATTTCACTCTAATTCAATAATTTAAAAATTCAAATTTTCCCTTATTACTTTCGAGTAAGAGTTCATATTAGTGGGAACGCCTAATAATTGTACCTAGTAGGTTTGGAGTTTGGGTAGTGGAATTCTTCAATGGAAAAATGGGAACTAGCAAATACCGCGATAATGTGCAAAGCGGCAACTTGTGCTCGGCTCGCCTAGCGTAGACGCACCTAAATACATTACCCGTAAGTAAAATGATTTACAGTGTGAGATGAGTGTGTGAGAATCAATAAATTATACTTATAATTTATAATTAGTAAAAAATTACCCCTTTCTAATTAAATTTATTTGCTAGTGTGACAGCCCTACAAAAATAGGCTAATATAATAGTTTTGTACCAACTAATGGTGCTGCCAGTACCAAAAAACTAAAAGGTAAATTCTCCTCCTATAGTAAAGTAGAACCTGAAAAAGCGCGGCAAAGTCAAAAAAAATAGATGTGGTATCACTAAGTATAGTAGGTATAAATTGTTTTGATACTTTACAAAAAAAAAAATATAAATATTAAGTTATATTTGATTTTCCTAAATAATATTTGCATGTAAATGAGTTAAAATTTTACATAAACTCGTTATATTCTATTTCTATATAGAATGCTTTTAAATAAATAAATAAATATCCTGGGATATTCCTCACAAACGGTTATCAGATCCCAAACTAAGCTATATTTTAAGTTATATAACTATATTGATTCAAATTCAAAAATTGGGGAAATTAGTTTTTCTAGTTTATATTTTTTTTACCTTCAAAGAACAATATGGATATAATGTTTCAGTGATTAGCAACCGTAGAAGTTCGTTTAGCAAATTGTAGAACATTAAGGTGCTCGAAAGAATGAGAAGGTGGACACTATAACACTGATTTAGCTATAAAGCCATTATGAATAAAGGGTTAGTATCAAAACTGGTTCTGGTAAACTAGTTGACACTTTTTATGCCGGGTGACGAAATTGAATGTTGCCATGTAAAGAGTTTCAATTACAGCCAGGCTCAACTTTCGTTTGCCAGACTCTATGTTGAGTTTAGCCTCAGAGTATATAAATACTACGTACAAGTTTAGCAAAGTGCCGAAATGACTTTGTTCTTTAGTGTGTCTGAAGAATACTATGAAATACAAACGATCTTCGTTACGACATTCGAAATACTATCTTTTACGAACATATCTTTTGTTGTTGTAAGTTACTATTGTAAGTTACTAAAAACTTGTCACTGACCTTCTGTATTTTTACTTTAAGGCCGGGTCTAAGCTCAAATCTCAAAAATGGGTTTTTTTGAGAGTCGAGTATGACGTAACGCAATGAAATACCTAACACAAAAAAATACTGTGGATAGAAGAGGGTTTTGAGAAAAATGTTAACCGAATAGAATATTAAAAAGTGCTTTGATATTCCCAATAAAAAAATCCTAAGTTACGTCTAAAAAAATCTTTCGCGTCGAAATTCTCCGTATTTTCAGCGATGACAACAATTTTATTTTTAAGAATATGTAAGATACAGGATTATATTAGAATGTTAACCGGACACTTATTCAATTTAATGCGTATATTCTGTATAATCTAAAGAAAACCCGTAAATAACAGTCCATTTCATAGAGTCGACACATTTATGATTTACCATTCTCAACCCTATTCCAGTGAAGAACGAGTCCTGTCAAAATCGTAGTCAGTCCGCGCCTTAAGATGGGTAAGTTTGTCCATTATCAAAATAAACACAAAACTCACATAAAACATTTTTTTATTAGATAGTAAAATGTCTATAACCTTTTAACAAAGCATGTGTTACATTTTAATTACTTATTTAACATTGAAATTTTACAAATTCATCCAAAGACGACGATATAGGTATGTATATTTTTACTTGTTAATATTGTGTTTAATACTAAATTTTATGACGACCACACACGACTAGAATGTGTTTTAATATCAACACTTAATTGCTCGCATTACTAGAAAGCAATTTAATTGACAATACATCAACACTGTTAAACTTTAAAACTGACCGACCTACATGTCCACATATTTCTGATAATTAAGTAATTAATTTATTGTCTCTAAAACTATACAATGGCATGCAAACGAAATTTTAAAGTGCCTAATTTAATTATAACACTTACAACCCGTTACAAATGTCTTAGAGGCGGCAATGTTGCCAAAATACAAAATAAATAATCTATTTATATCACATAATTGAAGAGGTCTATGGTGAAATAAAAATAATGTAATGTAACACATCTGGTAAATAACATTAAATTGATTTAAGATTAAATTATTTATACAAAACGATAACTTTAATTTTACATAAATATTAGATTAAAACAATAGATTTTTATAAAATTGAATTGACATTTATTATTACACTTAAGATAACCCAGGGTGTCCACTGCAAAAGATTCCAGACATTCCCGTTACTATCTTTCCAAATTTCCCTGATCAATAAAACAACTACCTAAGAATTTGATATTGCAGCTTTACTTTAACCAAATTACATACAATTTGTATTGAGAAACCCATTTTTACCCGACGTTGCATGTGAGCCCATGATATTAATTATTTTCCCAGACCACCTTGAGTTCTCCTGACTTTCCAGATAGTGAACACCCCATTAAATTTGGATTACAATTCTAACTATATACCCATATTGGCTGTAATTATTGTCATTACATTAACTTCAACATTAAATGGGAAGCATTTAATAATGTATACAATACACTGGTTGGAGTATATTAATACCCCCTTATTCATAATAAAGTTATGCAATGGTTAAAATTCCGAAGTCTTTATCTGACACATGACTTATGGCGATCGAAATAGTGAGACAGACACTATAACACTGATTTAGTTATAAAGCCATTATGAATAAGGGGGTTAGTATTTATTGAGTTACTTTTAAGTACCTCACTCCTAATTTTAGGAACCGATATACATTTATTTATAAGGTTAATAAGGAAGCTAATGTCTCATTTACTTTAATTAGGTAATTTTGATATTCTAACTGTCAATAAATGCATTTAATACCTGTGAAGACTATTAAAATAATTACATACTTAACACTAAAACAATTTTCCAGGCATTTCATGCATCTGTATGATTTTGGGTTACAGCAAAACATATATGGCAACATTAATTTAGCCACAAAATAAATAATTATAAATAATATCACTTCCAAAATACTTTAATGGAACTAAAATCATAAATAAATTGAGCTACAATGTGCATTATAAGCTATAAACATGGCTAGTAATATTACATGAGTAGTACAAATTCTTTAACAAATAAATACCAATATAACATTTCTTTAAATAGATAAAATATACAATAAAGCAGTAATTGCCAAAGACATGATAGTAAAAGAATATGTACTTAGCTCATGCAACAATTTACAGCGCTGATTTATGTAAACAACATAAACAATGTGTAAGTTTGTGTGTATATTTCGATACTACACGAAACGGATTTGGATGAAAGACGGCACAGATACCCTGCAATAACATATTTGAATCCCGGAAACCATGGGGCGGAACCTAGCTAGCTATTGACATAAAGTAAATTTAGCCTTACAAAAATTGACACTAAACTGCATTACCATCACCAACTATGTGTGTTCTATCCAACTATCTATATGCAAGCATGACTGAACAAGCACGAATCAACAATACGTCACTTTTTGATCCGCTGTATACAAGATAGCCCACGCACAGTTTGTGAATGAACAACGTTAATTTCCTTATTGTAGCCCAAGTATGCTGTGGCGTAGCCGAGGTGGACTTAAGTGATGTCACCCAGGTGGACAGGTGTCACCCAAGAGGAAATTATTTATAAGGAAGTCAAAAAGTAGAAAGTTGTACATTAAAATTGTTTTGCAATTTTTTCTTCATTTATTTTGCTGTTTTTTTTAAATATACCTTCTACTTTTATTGTTCATAACTGGGTTAATCATATTGGACAAATATACATGTTGAGTAATTGGTGGGTACGTAGTTGAAAACAACTAAAAATACATTAAAAAAACATAAGACACGGGACAGACCGCCCTAGCTACGCCACAAGGTACGGACTATTTACTTGATACCTAACATGTACTCAGCTAAACCTACGTAGTAGATTGCTTGAGCGATACCGAATAGTGGTGCGATGACCATCATACGGCAAGCGCCACCCTTGAAGAAAGCAGTCATGCCTTCATGTTTTAATGTTTGTCTGAAATAAAAAAAAACATAACAATTACAGGTAACTACAATATTGAGAAGATAAGACTGCAGCATAAATATCATTCATATTATTTGAACGACTTCAATGGTTTTGCAGTTATTGTGAGTAATGTTCATATTATTCTATTTTATTATTGTTTTATTTCAAGTGTGAGAGAGATATTTGATAGAAATAGTGAATCTTACTAATGTTATAAATTTAAAAGTTTGAATGGTTCGATGCTCAGATGTTTGTGTGTTTTATCTGCAGTCAGTTTTCATTAACTATAAGCAGATGAGATTTATATATTATGGCGTGAGGAGAGCGTCCCCAAGCGTAGACGCACGCACTCTTTGGTTTCGCTACACCCGATTTTCCAGCATCAGGGTGTCGTGTCTTTTTATGCGTCTAGCATAGCTTGGCTAACTTAACATTAGACTTTTTGGCTGCTGTGGATGTACGTCCCCAGTCGAGCAGGTCTTCGAGCGAAGAAACGCAACGCCTTATCTCTGTTAACTGATTTCGAAGAAATGTGGCACACAGATATAAAATGTTCTCGATTAAAGTCATATATACCTCAACATCCATGTTTCAAAAAGAGAAAAACGTATTGCTTCAAGAAACACCCTCTGGTCAAAACAGCCCATTAGATTGTGACGACTCTAACATATGATACTTTTTAGGCGCGGCGGGAAGCTTGTATAATATAATACTAACGTGACGCAGTCCATGATGGAGGTGTACTGCCGCTCGCCGCTGCCCTTGGTAATGGTCTGCATGCGAGTCTTGACCACGTCCAGCGGGTTGACCGCCAGCGCGGCCGACGAGCCCGCCACGCACCCCGACACAAACGACCACCTGTAAACACATACAAACATATTTGTTACAAAATTACAATAGATGGCAGCCCAATAAAGTACACAAGTCTGCGTAAAGGTGCAAAAGCATTTGGACAGGGGAGCCGGAAATTACGGCGATCTTTTCCAAACATAAGGGTATACTTTGCTAGATTATTTTATACTACTTAGGTACCTAGCAAACAAGCATACGGCCCACCTGATGGTAAGCGGCTACCGCAGCCTATGGACGCTTGCAACACCAGGGGTGTTACTCACGCGTTGCCGACCCTGCAGAAATCTCTTCACACCCTACCCTTAAGCAACCCACTCGCATAGTTAGTCAGAAGTGTATCGATAATATTGTACACAATATAAGGGGATGTAAGGGGGAAATTATTGAATTTGCACTTTCAGACCACACTGCCCAGATACTAAAATGTCCAGTAAAAAAAAGTTGTACTTTGAAACATTGGTACTTGTTTCGACAAGATTTTTCATTAGAAAATAGAATGATTTTCATAAATTATATGAGCCAACTTGGCTTCGCTGATGTTTATGCGTCTACTGAACCAAATGAAGCATTTAATTGTTTTCATGATATTTTTAAATTGATATACGATTTATGCTTTCCTATCAAATTAATAAAAGTATTTAGGAACAGGAGGCCTGCTTGGGTATCACGTGGTATTAGGATATGTAGTAAACGAAAACGTGAGTTATTATGGAAATACAGAACATGTCCTAACAGTAATAATAAACGTATATTCAAAACATATGCTAAAAGATATAAGAATATTATAAAGTTAACACAAAAAGCACAAAATGATTTTCATATAAAATCATCTATAAATAAATCAAAGGCCACTTGGAAAATTATAAATAACTGTAAAACTAACATACCTAAGGAAGGAATAACCAAATTAATATTAAATAATAACATTATATCTGAACCAATAGACATCGCAAATGCTTTTAACGACCATTTTGTAGACAATGTAATAAATAATAATAATAATTTAAATAATAATAATGATATTTCTTGTAACGTGACATCTCAAAATTCAAATTCAATATTCATGATGCCTACAGTTCCTCACGACATAAATAAAATTATAAATTCATTAAAAAACACAAACAGTACCGGCTATGACGGAATAATTACGAAAGTTATTAAAGATGTGAACGTCATTATATCTCCAGTATTAAGCTATATATTTAATTTGTGTATAGAGAAAGGAGTATTCCCAGAAAAATTAAAAATATCTATTATAAAGCCATTGTTTAAAAAATCTGATAAAACTGACATAAACAATTACCGTCCTGTAGCTTTAATCCCGGTAATGTCAAAAATAATTGAAAAAGTTATCTTTAAAAGCCTGTACTCATTCCTCGAAACTAATAATCTTCTCACATCACAACAATATGGTTTCAGGAAAACTAAAACAATTAATATGGCAATTTACAGCTTTCTTTTAAAGGTAATGAATAGTATGGATGTTAGAATGCCGGCCATAGCGTTATTTATGGATATGACCAAGGCTTTCGATTTTGTTGAACACAATATTCTTCTCCGTAAGATGTACTCGTACGGTGTTAGGGGTAATGTTTTCAATTTAATCCAATCATATCTAACAGGTAGAAAACAGGCCTCGCAAATTGATAGACTATGCTTACAAACTAAAGCTGAGATTACATATCTATCTAAATACAGAGATGTCAAAAATGGTGTCCCACAGGGAAGTGTACTAGGACCGTTATTGTTCCTTATCTACATTAATGATCTGCCTAAGGTTACTAACTATGAGATGACGCTATTTGCTGATGACAGCACTATACTGTTCACAGGTAATAAAATATCAAATCTAAAAACTGACATTAATAAATCTTTGACATCAATTATTCACTGGCTTAATTCTAATCATTTGAAAATTAATTTGGATAAAACGAAAGTAATGAACTTTAAACAAACACAAAATAATTCAACGAAACTTAATATATCTTATCAGGGTATAGCAATCGGCGAGACCGATGCAACTAAGTTTTTGGGTATATACATCGACAACCGAGTGAAGTGGAATATACAAATTAACCACGTATGTAAAAGGCTAAGTCAGTTTTCGTACGCGCTCTCTAAATTGAGAAAAGTTGTTAATCAATCAGCCGTAATCACTGCATATCATGGATATGTTGCTTCCACTTTAAGATATGGATTAATATTTTGGGGTAATTCTACTGAGAAGGAAGCGGCATTTAAAGCGCAAAAACGGTGTATTCGGGCAATTTGCAACATCAGACAGACAGAATCATGTAGACCTCATTTTAAAAAATTGGCCCTTTTAACTCTGCCGTGTCTGTACATTTATGAATGTGCAATATTTGTGAAAACCAATATGGATTTGTTTAAAATTAGAGAACGGGCCCGTAATAAAGATAAATTGTGCATGGTGCCCAGTAAAACGCAATTGCTTAATAAAAGCATATTTTGCAAGGCTCCAGAAATTTTTAACAAAGTGCCTAAATTAATTCGTGTATCCACAGATATAAACACTTTTAAGAAACGCCTCCATGATTTGCTTATCGATAAATGCTATTACAATCTAAATGACTTTTTAAATGATAAAACCATATAGGCTGTTTGTTAAAAAGTCCGTTGATCACATCAAACAAATTTATTTGTATTAAATAATTGTAATGCATTATATTGAATAATTTTAATGTATTGTATTGAATAATTGTAGTGTGTTTTGAATTTTATGAATTTTTTTATTGAATTGTGTGTAAATTTTTAATATTATATGCCTAAGCGGCGGGACATAGTGAACTTAACATTACAATACATCTGTACCTACAACTTTTACCTATGGTCCATAATAAAGATACTTTGACTTTGACTTTGACCCTTTTTGAAGAACCTCATGCTGTACTCCATTGGGAAAACCACGGCAGGGAGATCATTCCACAATCTGAGCGTCCGCGGAAGGAAGCTCCTTTGAGACCGCACAGTTCCAAAACAATTCTGGTTTCAATATGTGAGGATGGACTCCCTGTCGATGGCGAGAAATGCGATGGTAGATAGTGAAGATAGTGGAGAAGGTGATATTGAAAAATTCCAACAGGATACTACATATTCCTTCTTATTTGGGCTGGCTACGCGCATCGAAAAGCTGGAAGAAAATGTAGGCCAGACAACCCTATAATAGACACGGGAAGTCGAACAGTTTATGACGTTGTAAATAGCAGCGCAACTGCGTTAGAAGTATACTAACCAGAAAGGTGTTCCTAGAGTGATGGGGTCTTTAGGGCCGAGGTCGTTGAGCGTCGCGAAGAGCGGGAAGTAGACGATGCTGAAGGAGACGTCGCGGCCCGCGGTGGCCGTCACGCCCTTGTACAGGCCGAGGATACCACGCTCCGCCATCAGCCGCCTCGTCAGCTGCATCGCTGTTACGCGCTCCACTGTTCGCCCCTCTGTTTATTTGTTATAATCAGTCATATTTTTTACGACGAAGTCGGTACACAAGCATACGACCCGCCTGAAGGTAAGTGGTTACCGGCATCACTCACGCGTTACCGACCTTCCCCGCGATGGAGAAACAGTCCTGCCGCAAATCAACTCCAGCTAATTTCAGAGTTTGTCGCTGTGATTTATTAATAGTCATTGCGAAACATATCTAGATTGGGATCTGCAAGATTTTAAATTGAAACTGGAGGTGATTTGGGATCTATGGTATATGCGGCACGAATACGGTTTCTCTTCTGGCAGTTCCAGTTAATATTTTGGCCTCAATAACATTGCGGCGGAGAGCTGTTACCTGCATTCTCGTTCCATTGCACAATTTTGGAGGCCGAATATTTCTAAGTTATATGACAGGAGCATCTACACGCAATATAAGCCTGTGTCACGGAAGACCCGGTGGATTGAGAGATTTACAGACTCACACACATATCGATCATGGTGGAAACAAATTATTAAATCATCTCTTCACCTTCGAATTAATTTATCAACATTTCGTGGATCGCAACGGCTTGGTCGTTTTTGGGAGTCAAAATGGCTCTCTCGCATAACCACTCCGTCGGTTTGTGTTTAATATTTTTAACATCATGATAAATTGCTATTAAACTTTAATTCACTGTATTAAACATTTGTACGCCTAACGGCAGACAGAACGAAGTAATGACCAACTCTATCATTTTGTTACATGTTTCATAATAAACTGTGTTCAACAAGTAAATATTCTATTCTAAATTGTATCTATCCACATAACTCATATGATATTTGTATCAAACCATTTTTGTAGAAAGTTTGCCGATCTATTGGCTAATTGATTGACAACGATGATCGGACTATCGTGTATCGTTTTACGTAAAAGACACTCAGTACCGCCTAGTGGTACTTCAACTCGAGCGTTTTCCATGCTTCGAAAGACACGTAAAGTCGGTCTCGGTTATCACTCAATGAATTTTTAATTAATAATTTATTAATTGTGATAGTCCTTAAGTTAGTTGGAGACCTAGGCGGCTTGCAAAATCCAACAGTAGGTTGACTACTAGCCTACCTCCACCAATCCGCAGTGGGCATGCGTGGTGAAGTGTCACAATCACTTTCACCCTTATTTGTAAAAGGAGGCCTGTGCTCAGCAGTGGGCTACTGCTGAGCACAGGCCTCCTGGTCACAGATGATGGTGAAGATGATTCACATGTAAAATCTTGTTGATATGGCGCCTATTAGGCTTATTGGTGTATGTAGGTAAATTATACAATACGTACCCGCTTTAGCCTGCGATGCGACACGACCAGCGTCTTGCATCTGTATCTTGAGCAGCTCCATGGGCGTAGTGATCACAATCTGGCAAGCACCCGCCATACCACCTGCCATCATCTGACGCACTACCGGCAGCGTCCTAAATAACATTACTTATTAGTTTTATACCACTAAGGCAGGGGTCGGCAACCTTTTGAGACGGAAGAGCCAAAACTTACAATTTACAAAATTTAGAGTTTTTAAAGAGCCAGTTTTTTTTTTGGCTATTTAAAAACTGTTTTTTATTATTTTATTCATGAAAAAAAAACTTACTCTCACGAATATGTCAATTCGAATATCGTCAGCATTCCAAATGGAGCGGTTGCATGATTTTAAAGGGTTTTGATGGTTATATCGTATGGATCTGAAGAGCCGCAACTTTAAATCGAAAAAGCCGCATGCGGCTCGCGAGCCGCAGGTTGCCGACCCCTGCACTAAGGTAACAAACAAGCATACGGCCCGCCTGATGATATGCCATTACCGTAGCCCATAGAGCCTTCTTTCTTTCTTTCTTTCTATAACTCGCGCGTTGCAAATCCTCACAAAAACCTCTTAACCCTCAGAAGTAGGGTTGCCATCTCTAAAACCTAGCAACCAGGACAAGACGTGTGAAAACCCCGGATTTTGGAGCCCAGAACCCGGACATGTCAACAGATTTTTTTATAACTTAGTGTTTTTTATACCACTAAGGTAGCAAACAAGCATACGGACCGCCTGATGGTAAGCGGTTACCGTAGCCTATGGACGCTTGCAACACCAGGGGTATTACTCGCGTGTTGCCGACCCAAGCCAAATAGTATAATAAAAACAGTTCAAAATGTAATAAATTTATTTTTTACTTATTTTCAGACATTAAAATTAAATTTGGTCATCTTTTATCATCATTTTAGATGTTACAAAACAGAATCTTCAGACTTGAAATTTTTAAACCCGGACTACAAATGAAACCCCGCCCGGACGCTCCCCGGACGCCTTCTAAACTAGGACAAATCCAGGGAAACCCGGACGTATGGCAACCCTACTCAGAAGGGATGTTCCCCGATTTCTCGAAAACCCCTCGACTTCAAGACAGTTAGCTTAAATCGTTATTTTATACTTTTAGTAAATTTTTATAAAATGTTTTTATGTAAAATATAATATAACATTTACCCATCAGGATGCGTTAGGTAATATCGAAACATGTCGTTGGCAGCCAGTTTGATAGCTTTCTCCGGCGTGATGAGAAGAATGTTGACCGCCGACCCGCGGTACATACCGAAGTATCCTTCCGCTGCATAGGTCTTCCTGAAGCAGTCCAGCCTGCACGACAAAGTTTTTCGAATTTAGTTTTATTACACCAAAATTACGTAGATGTTTCGGCTGGCTGACTTGTAAATCTACGTTATATGTGATGTAATTCCACGCAGTTTTCTGAAAAATCTCAATAAAGCCTTCTAAACTTTGTAAAGGTCGTAGCAATCCGCTTATCTCCACATGCAACGCTGGCCTGCCTTTCTGTCTATGACATAAAAAGAGAAGAAGAATGCTCCTTATTGGCTTCCGCTGCGGTTTAATTCGCGTGGACTAAGGACGATTTTTTTTATTAAGGGTAGTATGTAGGCTAGATCGCGCGCCAAAACCAGCATTCATTTGTTACTTTGCAGTTGTGTTACAGGCACGCACACATGCATCAGATCCAAACTTGACGTTGCGTCAAGTTAGGTACGTACCGCATAACGTGGTACCAGCCGATAAAATTCCAATATTATTAAGTAACATTATATTTAATTTTCTATTTAAATACCTTTTCTAGTGGCTTATTTAAATAAGCGCAACCAAAGTTTACATAATTATTATGCAGAATGGATTCCTTATATTAGTACTTTGGGGGTACTTACGTTAACGTTTTTTGAAGAAGTAGGTACTAATCCATAGTAACTCTGTTCGTTTAATAAGTAATAATAATAAATAGTAATAAGTTTAGTAATAAATAATAATTAAATAAAATAAACATCCTGGGACATTCCTCACACACGGTCATCTGATCCCAAACTAAGCTGAGCTTGTACTATGGAAACCTTTCTGTTTGTAAATACATAATTACACCCAGACTCAGGACATACAGACATGTTCATGCACACAAATGCATATCCTGGGTGGGAATCAAACCCACGACCTGCACCGCTATAGGTGGAATCATAATCAACTGCACCAACTGGCCCATTTGTTTGTTACGCTTTCACGCCTAAACCACTGAACCCATCGCATTGAGATTTGGCAATCAGATACCTATGGTATAGAGAAGGGTATAGGCTACTTTTATCAAGGGGGTGAATCCACGGGGGACAACTAGTATCATATAAAAGTTGTAAGTTGCATGTACGAGGCTTTGAAATTACTAATCCGATTCTGAACATTTTTTCACTAATAAGATAAGATAAATATGCTTTATTTGTACACCATATAGTAGAAGACGAAACAATACAAAAAAGAAGAAGTGATACAAAATAAGCGGTCTTATCGCTTAAGCGATTTCTTTTAGACAACCTTTGGGTAACAGGATATATGATAATATGGAAGGTTTAACACATAAGAATACACTTTCATAACGTTAAAATAACAGCTCTAGAAAAATAGAAAGAAAGGCAGGAAATGAGGAAGTTTATAGCGTGTGCTAGCGTGAAATAATAAGAGATTCAAAAGAGTCTAACATCGAGGCCCGTCTTATAGTCTGAGGGAGAGAGTTTCAGAGACGTACAGCTTGGATAGTAAAAGATTGGGAATAAGAGTGAGAAGTGTGACTGGGAGTTTGGAAGTTAAGTTCCATGGGACTATGAAGAAGATGATGTTGAGGTGTAGTACTCGAAGCGTTCCTTGAGATAGCGAGGGGCTTTAGGATTAAATAAAACAGTGTATAAGAGTGGCAATTTTTATGTATTCCGCCGAAGGCGGATAGGAAGCCACCTGAATTGTAATAGGACGCTACATTATCCTCAAATACTATAGGCTAATTTTCAATATATTTGCAATATAAATATAATTTAGTACAGTGCCTAATTAAGCCAGTGCGAGGCCCTTAGCAAATGTTATAAAGGACCTTCGACTCAGGTTATCTACTTTAATGGTTTATGTGCGGATCTAGCTTTCAGATTAAAAGAGATGGTTGCACAGAGACATTTCACGACTTTATTACTCTTTTAAAAGATTTGGAAGCCATTCTATATTATGTTTATAATATTTGTCACGCATCGTAATTTAAGTATGTCAAGAAATCCTTTTCAATGATTATTATACTATTGGCCATGCAGCGGTTCTATCCCTTACTTTGTATAATTATTAGTATACGCGACCGCAGGCCATTTAACGTGGGCCATAGCCATTTATCCTGCAATGGCCAATTCAGTACTGGATACTTCATAATTAGCTAACGAACATTTGTTAAATTCGGTCGATTGATAGGGAGTTCTGGGAGCACCCCCGCAACCCACTATGACTCGTTCGATGATTTTTTAGTATTTCATATGCAATTATTCCGCAGGGTTTCAAAACACCAGCTTTCCGCAGGGTAAACCAACGTTAAACCGTCGCTTCGGAAATGCTCTGTATGACGAGAAGAAGCGACGCAACAAACTCCTCAGGGGCCCAATGTGTTTATTGTCGTAATAATAGGTCTTTACCTATGAAATTGCCGTTCTGCAGTACTGGCCATTTCAAATCAAAATATTTTTTGTTTGGCTAAGAATTCTAATTTCAAATTAATTTTATTTTAAAAACATGGAATTCTTTTTCCAAAAGTAGTAATTTGTTTATTGATTAGTGTTACATTTTCATCGCATTTCAATCTTTTTCGTCATCATGGATACGTTAAAAATTCGAGTAATTATGGAATATGAGTACCGTCGTGGCAGCAACGCCGCACAAGCGGCACGCAACATCAACGACGTTTACGGAGCTAACACTACAAACCAACGCACCACCTGTTATTGGTTTGCTCGCTTCCGTTCTGGGAATTTCGACCTGAAAAATGAACCTCGCGGTCGTCCGAAGACTTTGGTCGACAATGATGAATTAAAGGCGATTGTGGAAGCTGATGATACACAATCGACGGCTGAATTAGCAGCAGCTTTCGACGTTAGCGTCAAAACAAAAAGCTTGACAAATGGGTGCCCCACGAACTCAATGATCGCCAGTGCGAAGTACGCGTCGAAACGTGCCTTGCACTGCTCAACAGACACACAAATGAAGGAATTTTGAACCGCATTGTTACCTGCGATGAAAAATGGATTCTGTTTGATAACCGCAAGTGCTCAGCAAGTTGGTTGGATCCTGGTTCAGCACCTAAACAATGCCCTAAACGAAAACTTACCCCTAGAAAAGTAATGGTCACTGTTTGGTGGTCTAGCGCCGGTGTGATTCATCACGGCTTCTTACCAAACGGGGTGAGCATTACTGCAGATGTGTACTGTGAAGAACTGAACACAATGATGGAGAAGCTGGCACATCTCCAACCAGTATTGGTCAATCGCTCGTCTCCGCTGCTCCTGCACGATAACGCGCGACCTCATACTGCACAGCAGACCGTCTCCAAGTTGCAAGAACTGGGGTTGGAAGTTCTCCATCATCCGCCCTACTCACCAGATCTTGCGCCTACAGACTACTACTTTTTTCAGAATTTGGATAACTTCTTGGCGGGAAAAAAATTCAATACCCGAGAGGCAGTACAAAATGCCTTTGAAGAATTTGTTGCCGTCCAGCTGATTTCTTTAAGAAGGGCATCAATAAACTGCCACTGCGTTGGCAAAGATGCATTGATTGCATGGGTGATTACTTCGATGAATACAAATAAAAAATACATGAAAAAAAATCGTTTAAATTTTTTCATACAAAAGGGCAATTTCATAGGTAAAGACCTAATATTACAATTAAATAATCACTTCACTACACTTGACACATGTATAGTCTTAAATAATTATAGGCATCAGAACCGGGTCTAACAATTATTGCACTGAGGTGTGTACAGCTCGAGCGCTTGTGATAAACTAACTGATAAACAATGAGGCTGAACACTAATTAAACCAGGACAAAATGCTCATCCATGATCAGATTAAAATCACGGAACTTCATACACCCAGCAGGATAGGAAACCAAAAATAATACTTTCGGGAACACAAACGATATGTTCTCCTTGATGTCCTGGATGTTTCTCATCCCATTAACCAGGAAACTTAAGTTTTCAATTATTCAGTTTCAAATTTGACTCTAGAATAATAACGAAGACCAAGAAATATGCAAGCACATACCGAAGCTGAAATGGACAAGGAGCCTCTCAACCATAGAAGCTATATCCGTGCATGGAGGAGGTTAATCTAATGAACAACAAAGAAATAACAAAATCCAACCCAGGAACAAAAAATCAAAATAAGAAAGAAGACAATAAAACTCCAGCACTCAACATACATCAACGCTCATCCCTAATCTATAGGCTGAACAGTCGGTCGATTGTGGTTAGCTGATTGTGGTTAGCTGGCCGTCCTCTCCCACCCCAGAGCGTGTCACTCCTATATAACACGCACTCCTTGGTTTCTTCATGGCTATTCCGATACAACTATTTAGGTACCAGTCATTATAAACTAAGTTAGTTACATGGTGGTTGATGTTTGAATAGTTGTATAGGACATGGGTCGGTGGTTGTACTGGCTAAGAGTAGTGCTAATCATCATCATAATAAAATGTATTTCAAATAATAAAAACGTGTTTCTCGTATCGAACGACAAAATTTATTGAACAACCTGGTATATTAGCTCTAGAAATAATGTTATATATGATGCACCGGTGCCGAGATATCGATTTTTTATTCATAATTAATAATATTTTTTTATGGATAATGCTCACAATGACTTTTAGGCGTAGTAGAGTGTGACGACGAGAATTGAAAATTATAAGAATTTAAATTGTAAAGATTTGCAAAGAGGCTTATTAAGTTATGCTTAATAAAATAAAACCTACAAAGTAAATAAACAATAATAGCTTTATAGTTAAAGAATATAATATAAGAACAGTGAATTATTTATAAATGGCCGTATCCATCGATATAATTGTATTCTACTAGCATTCTACTATATATACACAGTATTCCCAAGATTCACTCGGTTCGAATTAACTGAACTGCGTTCCGTTCACCTTACTTTAGTGTGCCTTCGACATTCATGCAGTGTGGGCGCGTACGGAGCGGCATTAATAATACAAGAAATCAAAGTCCAGTAAGTAAACTTATTTGTTTTTCAAGTGAATAAATAGGTAATAATATCACAATAGAAAAAATATTTCTTCATTTAAATGCCACGACTGCGGTGTAAATTCTATAGGAACGACACGTTGAACGAAACGCGTAGGCACTATGAAATTCATTGGCGCTTAAGATGTTTTGGTCGCGCGAAAACCATAATCTATAAGCGGCTGGGGCGCACATTTTTGTATAGTTTGGTTAGACACAGCTTGTACCTGCAACAGTCAGAGTACTGTGCACTCGCTTCGCGCAGGCCCCCGCCTCGCCCCCCCTGTCATCAAAATCGACGGATTTTTTGTTCGGAACGTGAAATCTAATAAAATACATAATATATTATATCGATGGCCGTATCCTAACCTTCTGTTCAGCATCGACGATTCATTAAAAAGCCGCATGATTAAAAATAGAATCTTATTTATATTTTATTAATAAGACTAGTCTATCTATAGGCAAGTAACAAAATAAGCAATCAATGGCTGAGAGGGAGAACAAGGAAAATATTTTGCCATACGGGACTTTTTCAAAAAGACTAAGGACATATCAACCAATCATGAAATTGATACCGATTACCATAAGAACAATACATTTATCAAAATGTCCATGGTGTTTTCATAACTCTAATAATGTAAAAAATTAAAATGCACTTATTATGTTCTTTTTGACGAGCGCATGTATACAGATATATGGATGACGTAATTTCCGGTGTCAATAAAAAGCGACGTGGTGTCACCTTGGGACACTGGGGGGAACTGAATATTTTCGCGATTGCGTCTTGTATATAAAGCTTCATATGACATTTCATAGAAAAATGTATGGACAAATGGCGTCGCAAAATTGATGCTTATTAATAAATAAATTACGTTATTCTCGTACAAAAAAATGAAAATGTGGCCCCACGGATCTGTTGTACATATATTTGTGATTCGATGTTATATATAATTTTTACAAAATGGATTCTAAATTTGATGGTATCACTAAAGAGGCAAACCTCGATTTTTGTGATTTTGGTAATATTTGTAATGTTTTTGCTAGTTATTGGAGCAAATTAAAAAAAAAGAGCCAACACGGATCTATTAATTGGTGTCTTGGCTTTATGTTTATGTTCATATAATACTATTTCTTTCATGTTTTCATTCATAAACCACTAAAATAGCGAACCCTGTTTATGACGTTTAGCTTACATACCGCCCTTAATTATATGTATACAATATTCTCTTTTACTGTACCTAGGTTCTACAATCTCATATTAACCTTAAATTAGACTAAGATATTTCCCGGGTTATATAAAAACCGGCCCAGTGCGAGTCGGACTCGCAAACGGAGGGTTCCGGACAATATTAACTAACTCATTGTGCTATGAAAACAAAATACCAAAAAGACGTTTCAACAAACAATTCATCAACATAAAAAAAATGAACGACGTTTCTAGTACCCTAACCTAGCTTGGCCCCATATAACTTTGGACTACTTTACCTATTTATTCCGATTTCTGTGTCTGTACTAAACTTAACTTGAACTATGTACCCGCATTATATAGTTATGTCAACAAGATAAGATTCAATCTCACGTAACATAATTGCAAATCCCGCATATGCAGCTTGTTATCTACATATTACCACGTAGATTTATCAACAGCTGGAACAGATTACCAATAAACATTTTCTAAATGTATACCGCGACCAAATTATACTATTACTACGTAATGAAGAGACACTCACACCACCTGCGAATTTATCATCGCCCGCAATATAATACTCCTGATAGTATTGGCGCGTCCATCGACAAAAGACCCCACAACTCGTAGTGTGTGTGGTTCAAAAGGCAGGCAATATGTAATTAAATAAGATCGATCCTGGAAACAGTGGCCTAGCTTGCCTGCGATGTTTCCACTTTTCACATATGCATGTATACACTAGGAAATTGGTTCTGCGACAAATAAGTATGATATGTCTACTGCATACATATTTAACACTTTACTACAAGAATATTGTAAGAATACGTAATCTTGTTGGTCATAAATCTCGAAGAATGGCTCAACGGATTAAAATAAAAACTTGGCACTAACAGTTATTTTTTTAACTGACTCCTCCTATTAAATCTCCTTATTCCTGTAAAAGAATTTGATGAAAACGGCGAGGTAAGTATTCCGTATATTTTAATAAACCCGTCCCCCTTATGTATTGACATTTCATAATATGACATTGGCCATGGCCATGAGACACAGTTCAGAAATGTGCCAGCGATGAACACGGAACATCTAAACAACTGAGCTATTTATAAACTGTTTTGCGTATAAGTGACCTTTTTATTCACACTGTTCAGTGTGATCTAAAGATTATATTCAGATGTATTCCCATCAACTATTTAGTTTATGCTATTGCAAACACATACAAGCAGTAGAAGGTACCAACAATACTCTATTAGTTTGCTGAGCTGATTGATGAGAAAATATGTAACAGACAACCAAACCTGTTGGGGCCGAACCAAAGAACCGAGGGAGGCAGCGCTATAAGTGAAATTTTGAGAGCAGGTTCATGTTTTTTTTATAGATGGTTGACAAACAGGCAGACGGGCCACCTGATGGTAAGCGGTCACCGCCGCCTATGGACATTTGCAATACCAGGGATGTTGCTAATGTGTTGCCGACCTTGAAGAGCTCTTTTTACGCCTTTTTTGAAGAGTCCTATATCGTAGCGCTGAGGGAATACCGTAATAGGGTGCTCATCCCACATCCTAATGGTCCAAAGTAGGAACGTCCGACTTAAACGTTTGTGAGGAAGATTATTGCTCTAAAATTATTATTACTAATTATCTTATCTTTACTACATCATCATTATATCTATTACTATTACACTAATTAAAGCACTTATTACACCTTCCTATTTTTAGGATCCTAACTAGGAAGCAGGAAGCTACTTATTACACTACACTATCTTGCTTTCTAACTAGGACGCGGCAAAGAGTATAGCAACTATACTTAAAGCGGGACGGACGACTCGTAGGGATGTAACAAAGACGATTAAAAAAAAATATAACTATACTTACATCGATATTCTTCCGATGTTTTATGTTTTTTATTCTCTCAAACCGATCACACAAATTAAAATTTTAATGAATACAAATGAGCTCCTTTATGTTAAAATAAAACAAAATTGAACTTTATGTAAGTATGTACCAAGTATGTATTTATAAATAATGCAGTACTTTCAATGTACGGATTATTTTTCTATTATTGTTTCATGATTACTAATGACCTATACATTCATCCCTCAAAATATACGCCAAGACTTTAGAAGGGCCTTATATAATTATTTCAAAACATCGATGTTTTGAAATAATTATATATTGTATGGATTATTTTTCTATTATTGTTTTTTGATTACTAATGACCTATACATTCATCCCTCAAAATATACGCCAAGACTTTAGAAGCCTTATATAATTATTTCAAAACATCGATGTTTTGAAGAACAATGTTACATCCCTAAACGTCCTAAATCGGAGCGACGCGATTACACTTTCCTGTTTAAGGAAGCAGAGCGGTTGGGACCTTCCTATCTCACTACTTAGGACACTAACCGTTCTTTCTGCGATTACACGTTCCTATTTCCTAGTTAGGATCCTAAATATAGGAAGGTGTAATAAGTGCTTAATAATGATGTCAACTTATTTGTTTATACTTTTATTCTCTATGTCAAATCATTAATAATCAAGCAGTTCTCTAAATCTTAATAACCCAACAATATAGTAAATGCAAAAATGGGTTTTTTCGTCCTCCTGCTTCCTCAAGGACCAACCAATCGTGAAGAAACTTGCCTGCGTGCAAAGTTTCTAGGATACTTTTATCAGACAAACATAACATTTCTCGGGAACTCACGTGCTCATAATATTCATATTTTGAACTTGTTGGAACTTGAATATCAGTTGATACTAACATGTTCTTATATTGCTTCTCGCCTTTAGGTCCAACGGTCTGGTTCTGCAGGCGAGTCTTGACCAGGTCGAGTGGGAACACGACCGAAACGCCCACGATACCAGCAATCCCGCCATTTATAATCTTTGGCAACAAACTGAAAAAAAGAAAAGAAAAATATTACGCATGTAACAATTTTCTTTTGATTATGCTACTGATTTTGTTGTTTACAAACTAAACAAATATTCTGACTCACAATTTCTCTTCCGAAAAAAAAACATAATGGTATAAAATAATTGTCTTGTAAAATTAGTCCAATTCTTTGTTCATAACGTGAATTAACTATCATCAAAATAGTCACTAATTTCCCATAAATGAAATGGCATAGATAGACTAATTTGAGAGCATTAAATAGTTTATATCCTTTTTCAATAGATGATGTGCCCGTGTGATGTGCACCGTGCACCATTGTGAATGGAGGAATGAACATGAATGAAATGGAGTATATGAACTGTAACTGAGCCTTGGTAAGTGACGATGTGGTTAGGCAGTAAGCATACAAAGCCTAGAACGGAACTGTAGTGTTACGTAGTAACTATTTAGTAATCTGTGGTGTAGCTGACATTGAAGCTTTGTGAAAGGTTAAACTTGCGGATGCAAACCCTCAATTTTAGTTTTTATAGGCCTGTGTTTGACCACAATCTCACCATGGTCAGTGATGATGTGGCCGAAGATCGTAAACACACGAAGCCTAGAAGGAACTAACTCTCAAGTGCAGTTCGATACCGATAGGTGCTTGGGCACAGATTTTCAACATAAAGGTGATATGGTTTCCTTCACCGAAAGATCAAGCTTATTACAGGATTCGAACCCAGGACCTTCGTCTTAGCATTCGACGTCACTACCGCTAACCTATCATGGCCTTAGACCGCCTTATGTTTCCCTTTATCGAAGTTCAACTACTATCGAAGGATTATCGTCATCAAAACACATGTTAGTCATTCATTCACCCCCAACCAAACGGGACTGTTTCCAATTTAATTTTGTATGTACGGACAGACGAGGAAAATAGCTTTAATTACTTTTGGCGAGAAAATATAAAACAGTTCCCTTGGCTAAGCCGTTAGCAACAAGGCAACGTCACGTCAGTTCATACGAGTCTCTCTTATTATAAATCAACGATAAAAAAGACTAATAAGGTATCATATAAGCATACGGCCCGCCTGATGGTAAGCGGTTACCCTTGCCTATAAACGCTTGCAACTAGTGTTGCCAGGTGTCCCGATTTGCGCGGGACGTCCCGATTTTCAGGGGTCTGGTGACACGTCCCGATTAACGGACGCCAAATGTCCCGATTTTTCACCAACCTCATGAGTCTTTACTATATTCAATAATTTTGACAGGAAAAACGAAAATAACTAAGCTGTTACTTCATAAAAATATTTTTGTTTTCAAATTTTCTCACCAAAATCAGACTTTCATGAAAAAAAAAATTATAGATTATGAAAAAAAATTTTTTGCAGCTGTCCCGATTTGAAACCCAAAATCCCGATTATTTTATCCTCACGTTCCGAAATTTGACACACGTGACCTGGCAACACTACTTGCAACACCAGGAGTATCACTAATGCGTTGCCAACCCTACAAAATTCAATTCACACCCAAAAGGGGTTTGAATTGAGATTGAGAAGGGTCGCTGTGCTGGCAGCGGAATGACAAAGATAGCAGTGTTATGTTCATAACAATGCCCAGAAAGAGGCTTTCTTGGCAATCAAGGTCAAAGATTATTATAAATGATGTTCTGTAGCGTCTGAATAAAAAAACTTATGTAACTACTTTTATATCTGGCCAGTTTCCAATACATACAGACATTACAATAGTGTGCGGGGTCGACATTCTCTTAATAACACTTCAATTCCGCGCATGTGCGAATTTTGATGTCGATCTATTCATAGCAACTTTGTAGGCGACAACACTAACGAGCTAGCTTTTTTCATATACGTAAGCTATATATGTTGTGGGTGTGTCTTGTCAGAAATAAATAAGAAAACAATACTGTAAATAACACAAACAAAAAGTTATTTAAGTCTTTTGAAGAATATTAGACATCTTTTACTTTGAAATGAAATGATTATGCAAATGTTGCATAATTATCCTGCTAGTTTCCTGTTATAAGTGTTTTTCTGTATGTGTGTGTCTCAGCTCCGTAACGGCACATAATATTCAATAGTAGTAACGGTTCAGAGGCTTTTCATAAATGTTTGTATTACATAGTTACTGTAGGTCCTGAAATAAGACATAGGGTACTTTACCGAGAACGCGGGCGAAACCGCAAGGGATAGCTATAGTAATAAATAAATAGTATCATAGAATAATAACATTTCATATTGTACATAGGAGTATAAGGTGCTTAAAAGATAACTATAAATATTAAAGTGGTGCAATTTATCTCAATCTAGGAACTCGATCCGCACTTATCTGATAGTGAATGCCGAGATCTTATGTAACGGTCAGCGGTAACTACGTCCTCTCACACACTTGCAGTTGCCCGCGGTTTCTCTCTCAATTAAAGACCAAGGTTTATAAATAAAAAAAGTGACGCATTTAAAAATTGGAAGTGAGAGAGTGTATTTAAATTGTGTAAATGACAGTGGGTTTGAATGAGGATTTTATAGGTGACCGGAAGATGAGGAGAGACATGACATAAAAAGCCGACTCTGGGTAAACCACTTTTCGACTTCAGAGCCGGACTTTTCTTTTTATAATTATTTTTTTAGCGCTTTTTATAATAATGAGATATTCTTCACTCACGGCCATCAGTAAAATTGTATTTGGTCACTGAAGATTATTAGATCTAATATGCGAGATGTAAAATTCAGGTGACTTTTGTTATCACAAGTGCTACCGATCATAATCAATCAAGACCTTAATTTTAAATTGATATGGATATTAGATAACCTTATTTATTATCTGTGAGAGCATAACGTAGAATACTTACTAAGGAGAATATTCCCATGTTTGAAACAGGTAATCTATCTATCTTCTATGCTAATAATATGAAGCTGAAGAGTTTGTACGTTTGAACGCGCTAATCTCAGGAACTACCAATCCGATTAGTTAAGTTTTTTGCGTTGCGTAGCGAGCGCAGCTAGTAGTTATTAAGGTGTTAGGAAAACAGCGTGAGGAAACCATATAGGAAGGGTATTTTGTCGTATCTGGCTGGATGGAGTTACCCTCAAGTTGGAAATCTGTTGCCTAGGACCTACCGATATGTTCTGTCCTCAGTAATAAAATAAAATCAATTTTGTGGCTCCGTAACTCAACTTTTCCTCACTACCTCTAAGCAACAAATCGCTTGACAAAGCATTATGCGATTAATTAAAAAACATCAAAACAACCACCCACTGATCCCACGACCGACAACATTACAAATTCAATGCGAGTTCAACTTTTTTCAGAACCGCCTTTCAGCGAGCAACATAACTAGGGTTCGTCAACTCAAGTAGAGGCGCTAATTAATGTGTATGTGACAAAACATTGCAAGAAATAGGTATAATTGCAAGGTAAATAAATACCTAGCGCGCAAACGCGTGGCCATATTTACCTAAGTAATATCAAATTGTTTTAGTTCATAATACCGTACCTAATAAAAAAGTCTATCGAACTTATAAATGTTCCTTATAGGAGTACTGACTTCCTACTAATATTATAAATGTGAAAGTTTGTATGGACGTGATTTGTAAAGATGATTGTTTTTTTTTTACCGTTTATAGACCTGTGTTTGACCGCAATCTCACCATGGTAAGTGATGATGCGGCCGAAGGTGGTAAGCACAGAAAGCCTAGAAGGAACTGGCTCTCAAGTGCAGCTGTCGGAACACACCGAAAGGTGCTTGGCGACAGATTTTCAACTTGACGGTGGTAGCCAGCCAGGCGGGTACTACAAAGTACCCTACCACCGTGCTATGGTTTCCCCACGATGTTTTCCTTCACCGAAAGCTCAAGCTCATTGTAGGATTCGAACCCGGGACCTTCTTATACCTACTCTTCGTTTACTCTTTCACGCAAAAAATACAGAACAGACGTCGATGAAATTTGGCACACAGGTAAAATATGTTCTGGATTATCATATAGGATACTTTTTACATGGATAAACATACAATCCTTCGGTAAGGCGGGAACTGCAAGTTAGTGTTTATTACCCCATTAGCTCCGTAATAAAAATAGATTATAAACTTATAGTTATTCGAAAAGTCATTCGCTTATTTATTTCATGACATGTACCTACTATTGAGTGTAACAATGTATAGGTAGAGTTCTAATTTATTAACAACCATTACTATTTGTTAATCATATCACAATACAGACATTATATTAGTTGTTGAACTTTATAGTATGAAGAAGTAATTTTAGAAGTTGTCATCGGTTGACATGGTGGTTACGCATACATGAAATGAAATTTTCCTGTGCCTGACTTTCATGAAATATTGTAGGTTGACATACCTAATCAATAACCAATAAAAACGCTATCAATAAAAGTCATCAACATATGAACCAAATGATACATATAAATTCATACCAAGGCTAAAGTCAAAAGAGTTCAAGTACCCATAGGATGGAATAGATAATACGTAGGTAAGTATGTACTACTGAAATTATTCTGTAATTAACTAAAATGGCAATGAAGGCCGCTCGGCTCAGTTGGTCGGAAAATTATAGCTTGTTGTGGTTATAGTAAAATAGTAATTACTGCTCTTAAAATAAGACTTGGATATTATGCTATCTCTTACATATTATGTTAATTATTCAATTAGCTACAAGTGACTATTCATAGAATAGCTTTGTAACAGTTACAAAGTATTGAAAAACAAATTCGTGACAGAGTTGAATGCAAGTAATTTTAGTGACACTATGTTTAGCTAAATCTCTGAAGGCATTTACATTTTCTATCATTACGATCTACAATCCTAAAATCGCATACAACAAGGATATAATAATAGTATAGGTGATGTTTCCACAGTAACACAATTAGAAAATAATAAATAAAATAAAAACTATTTTCCAAACAAACTTACTGAAAACATGAATAATTATTATCTACCTTCTGAAGAATTTCTATTAGGTCTTTACCTATGAAATTGCCGTTTTGTATGAAAAAATTTAAACGAATTTTTTTCATGTATTTTTTATTTGTATTAATCGAAGTAATCACCCAAGCAATCAATGCATCTTTGCCAACGCAGTGGCAGTTTATTGATGCCCTTCTTAAAGAAATCAGCTGGACGGGATGCAACAAATTCTTCAAAGGTATTTTGTACTGCCTCTCGGGTATTGAATTTTTTTCCCGCCAAGAAGTTATCCAAATTCTGGAAAAAGTAGTAGTCTGTAGGCGCAAGGTCTGGTGGTAGGGCGCATGACGGAGAACTTCCAACCCCAGTTCTTGCATCTTGGAGACTGCTGTGCAGTATGAGGTCGCGCGTTATCGTGCAGGAGCAGCGGAGACGAGCGATTGACCAATGCTGGTTGGAGATGTGCCAGTTTCTCCATCATTGTGTTCAGTTCTTCACAGTACACATCTGCAGTAATGCTCACCCCGTTTGGTAAGAAGCTGTGATGAATCACACCGGCGCTAGACCACCAAACAGTGATCATTATTTTTCTAGGGGTAAGTTTTCGTTTAGGGCATTGTTTAGGTGCTGAACCAGGATCCAACCAACTTGCTGAGCGCTTGCGGTTATCAAACAGAATCCATTTTTCATCGCAGGTAACAATGCGGTTCAAAATTCCTTCATTTGTGTGTCTGTTGAGCAGTGCAAGGCACGTTTCGACGCGTACTTCGCGCTGGCGATCATTGAGTTCGTGGGGCACCCATTTGTCAAGCTTTTTTACCTTGCCAATTTGACGCAAATGGACCAATATTGTTTTGACGCTAACATCGAAAGCTGCTGCTAATTCAGCCATCGATTGTGTATCATCAACTTCCACAATCGCCTTTAATTCGTCATTGTCGACCAAAGTCTTCGGACGACCGTGAGGTTCATTTTTCAGGTCGAAATTCCCAGAACGGAAGTGAGCAAACCAATAACAGGTGGTGCGTTGGTTTGTAGTGTTAGCTCCGTAAACGTCGTTGATGTTGCGTGCCGCTTGTGCCGCGTTGCTGCCACGATGGTACTCATATTCCATAATTACTCGATTTTTTTACGATATGCATCCTCTCAGCGAATGTACTGTAGCATACAGTGGTATAGCTAGTCAATCTATACCTACTATTTTATTGGGTATCTTATTGATTATTATTTAAGTAGGATAAACCTAGCAAATACTTCCCTACTCTTCAGCTTTATAATATATGTATTAGTCCTAGTTGTGCCCTGCGGTTTCACCAGTGTTCCCAAGGGATATATTGTTTTATCGGGATAAAAAGTATTCTGTGTTAATCCAGAAGACATTCTGTATGCCAAATTTCATTAAAATCCATTCAAATGTTGAAACATGTTTGAGGACAACCATCCATAGTTTTGCATATATAATATTAGTGAGATGAGAAGAAACATATTTTGATATAAGTGGATGAATGTTCAATGGATATTTATGTTGAATTCGTTCAGGCATTAGGGAACAGATTTAATTGTAGTTGTTTAGTGAACTTACTATTTTACTCGTGAAATAAAACGAAACTTACTTGAATTGCTGCGGTGGTGGTGGACCACCTGAGGATTTGGGTGGTGCTGCCATTTGGAAACTGGAAGACCTGTTGGGCAATAGTTCATGTTGAATCGCTTAAAAACACCAGCTACAAACTAATAGAACTTTTACGGTGTGCTCGTAAATAAATCGATATCCCCAGCGAATTCTTTCTGTAATTATTTAGTACCTTTAAATAGGTCATACTTCCTATATTTTAAAGATTTCGTATAAATATTGTGCTCTCTAATTAGAACACTCGAAGAAAACTTTGTTTTATAAAAAATCTTACCTTTCGTAAAAATGTTCCTTTATAAAATGAACGAAAATGTTTTTGAACGTACACTTTAATTTAATACACGACCATATTGGATTTATATATTTATTTTAATATATTGGTTAGTTAAAAGGTGTATGACAAATTACTAAAAAATTAAATTATTTTGAGTGAGCTGCAGAAATTACTTCAGCACTGTCAAACTGGCAGTGCTGCCAACTGACCAACTGCTAGGTTTTTTTTTAGAGTAACTATTACACCGTCCTATTTTTAGGATCCTAACTAGGATGGTTCTAACTAGGAAGCAGGAAGCTACTTATTACACTACACTATCTTGCTTTCTAAATAGGACGCGGCAAAGAGTATAGCAACTATACTAAAGCGGGACGGACGACTCATAGGGATGTAACGAAGGTCGATTTAATAAAAATATAACGATACTTACATAGATGATCTTCCGATGTTTAAAGTTTTTAATTCTCTCAAACCGATCACACAACTTAAAATTTTAATGAATACAAATGAGCTCCTTTATGTTAAAAATAAAAAACAAAAGTGAACTTTATGTAAGTAAGTACCAAGTATTAATTTATAAATAATGTAGTATTTTCAATGTACGGGTTATTTTTCTATTATTGTTTTTTGATTACTAATGACCTATACATTCATCCCTCAAAATATACGCCAAGACTTTAGAAGGGCCTTATATAATTATTTCAAAACATCGATGTTTTGAAGAACAATGTTACATCCCTAAACGTCCTAGGAAGTAGAGCGGTTGGGACCTTCCTATCTCACTACTTAGGACACTAACCGTTCTTTCTGCGATTACACGTTCCTATTTCCTAGTTAGGATCCTAAAAATAGGACGGTGTAATAGTTACTTAAGCAGTGCTTCCAGATCGTAAAAGTAAAATTACAGAGATTTTAGGCAGACTTAGACAGTACCTATTATATTTCGAAAAACTAAAGTACCTAGTTTTCTTTTTAATACAGTAAAATCATTGAAGAATATTCGATTAGATATTAAAATAGAAACTAGAATAGAATCTTTTTTTATGGACTATAAAAATTCTAATCAACAATAATCACAGTTTATACATCATTTTCTTCACTACTTGAGCTTATGGATTAGTATTTCTTTCCGATATAATAACAAAATAAGGAAAATTACGGTTTCAAATTTGAATTCAAAATTCATGTTTTTAAGGTTTATGTTCACGGTCCAAGAAAAATCTGTCTGAATGTATAAATTAAAGAATTATTATTAAGATTCAGAAAGAACTATTATTATAAAGTATAGTACCGACCGATAGATACCTAACACAAAAGAAATAAATATCGTATGGTTCTTTTATAAGATAAAGACAACCAGTTTTTGTTAGTTTATACTTTCACTCAATGTGGAGTACGTACTGATTCATCAGGGTTTTCCCTCCCAGCATTATAATTTGAGTTAATTTTGCTAAGTTTCACTGATTTTGTTTACTATGATACTAATTACAGTGGATCCCTACACTGTATTTTTAGTTTATTACAGTAAACAGTGAAATATTGAAAATTCCAGTAAATCTGCTGTAATTACAGTGAGTCTGGAAGTACTGGAAGTAAGTAAGCATCAAAAACGTAGACAGAGAAACCTTCACTCTACAATTAAAAATCTTAAATATTATCTATATGGATTTAGCACTGGCTTGAAATAATAATATGTGAAGACGAAAAAGTTCACCTTCTTCTTTTTCTTTTTCTTATTTTTAAGTTTGGTAACCAAACCAAATTGGACTTATTTCTGCCAGTGTAGAGATATATTATAATTTCCAGTCACAGTAATAAATCACTTTCACATATAGTCCTCATTCAGGCACCGTCCATAAAAGTCATGTTTCAGTACAATGGTGGTAATTATACTAAAACTCTTAACGGACTTTTTGAGACAACTTGATAAGGCACGATTATGTAAACTCAAAGGGCACGATACACATAATTCATTTCATTTCACTTCACTTCACTGGTGCACATGGATTGGTCTTTATCGGCTAATATAGACTACTAAAACTCAAAATACACGAATTTATGAAAATACAAACGATAACATAACTTAAATACATACTCAGGTCATACAAACATGTTCATGCACACAAATGCATTCCTGTGTGGGAATTGAACCCACGACCTGCGGCGCGATTGGTGGAATCCTGACCCGTTAAATCTTTCTTTCTAGGTTGGTACATAATATATAGTAATTCGGAAGAGAGGAAGAGCTAAGTGTTTATTCACTCGGTGAGCAGCTCGACTGGAGAAGTACCTCCACCTTCCAAAATACCGCAGCCAAGGAACCGCAGCCAAATAACTTTATGGTGTCTTCTGTTGCTCATTGGGGAGGGGGGAAAGGTCGGTAACGCGTGAGCGATTCTTCGTGTGTCGCAAGCGTTCATATGGCTACGGTAACCGCTTACCATCAGGCGGGCCGTAACTACGCTTGTTTACCGACTTAGATGTCATCATGAGCGTACCCAGCTTCTGACCCAGGGGGGAGCAATTCAGATTTTTTAAGCCGGGTTCTCCGCACTTGTGTTGCCTTACACACGACACGGGGACACATACTTTGCGCTTCAGGCGGGACGTCCCGCTTTCAGGCTGTCTGTCCCGCTGTCACCATGCAGTGAGGGCAAAATGTCTCGCTTTCAAACAGGCCAAACGGTTATTTAATTTAGACATGGACGAATATTTAGATAGATGTCTATTCTTTTTCAGTCCGAAGAAGTTTAGTTGAAAACAAGACCCGATATTTTGTAACTGATTTGTTCTGCATATTAATGCGAAAAAACTGCTTAGACGTTAGAAATTAGAAGTCAAGTAACTAAGTCTAACATGTAATACAAACTAAGTACTCATAACGTGATAACAAAGAAATAATTCGATGTTTTCATAATAAAATCTGTATCGGACGCGCAGCATTTTTTAAAAAGTTAACACATAATAATAATATTCTAAATTAAGAACTTTTATCTACAACAGTAGGTACGTAGGCATACGAAATCCAGGGGTGGGCAGCTGCCCTCCCCTGCCCCCCCCCCCCCCCCCTGGGTACGCCCATGGATGTCATTGTTATGTTCCATAAGTTCTACGTAGGTTCTTTAATTGAGAGGTGGAAGAGATAGTTTCTTATATCTACTCAATAGGTAATATTTATCCAGAGGCGGCGTAAGGCGTGGGCGGCGTGGGCGACGCGTGTGCCGCTACTTACGTAAGTACCAGGGTTGCGTTCCGATTTATAGCCAAAATTAAATGTCCCGCGCGATTTATCCCCAAAATTAAATGGACAAGCCTAGTCCCGCTTTTCGGGGATTACTTACTCGACGGTGTAAACATCGTTGGATGTAGAAGTGGGAAGTTGTAAAGACACCATTGCACAGTACCTCTACCATGAGTTTTGTACACTAAAACGTAATCTACAAACGCTAAGCGACTACGGTGAATGTTTTGTATAACGAGCGCCGCCTCTAGTGGTACCTAATACTTTTTCATAAGCATTTCATACAAAATGTTTCACCGTAGTCGCTAGTGACTGTAGATTATGTTAGTGTAGAAATATATATTACGTTATGGTAGAGGTACTGAAATGGCACCAGCTTTCCCGCACCGCAGTGGTGTTTCTGTTTAAGGAGAACCGCGCCAAAGTTCGCTAAATCTGCGCTTAATATTATTTGTCATTTAAGTAGTTATTATTCCATACACACTTTAGACATTAAGTTATTATTGGCACACTTGATGGGCTAAACAATTTCCATATAAATTTACCGATGGTTAAAAACGGGAACGGAAATAATTGCACATCTGTTTAAAAATTACGCAAACTTAAGACTCTCCTCTAATTTACTTATTGCACCTTTAATTTACTTAGGTATTGCATATCAGAAAATATGACTGTTGTACAATTATTCATCAAAACATGTTCTATCATCCAGAACCGACTTGGGGCACTCCAAATACAGTTGGTCAGGTTAGGTTAGAACCGTGACAATATCGCGAGCCGAGCGAGCGAAGCGAGCGGTGCCGCGGCAGCGGCCGGGGAGCGCTAGATGATCATTCAGTTCAAACAGTTTTGCATAAACCATTAAACTGATACCTATTCAGTTTGATTTATTTAGTGTGCAATTCAGTATTTTTGGTTCTAGTTTTGATTTGTTGTGTTGGAATAGAGAGAATTAATAGTTAAGGCATTAAATACATGCCGTTAAAACTCCTGATTATATGTA
This sequence comes from Polyploca ridens, assembly GCA_951394255.1. Classification (NCBI taxonomy): domain Eukaryota; kingdom Metazoa; phylum Arthropoda; class Insecta; order Lepidoptera; family Drepanidae; genus Polyploca; species Polyploca ridens. The sequence goes on along the minus strand of OX596264.1, from coordinate 7,344,576 downwards.
TAGCTACGTTTTTTAGTAAGTATGTCCCGCTTTCTACGATAGAATCCCGCTTTTTTTACTGAAGAGTTTCAAAATCCTGCTCTGCCCGAAAAATATCTGGCAACTAAGGTAATAACCAGTGTACCTACTATTATCGATTCTGTGCCCACGTCCTCGCGGGCCTCGCACCTCGAAGGTTTAAGCATTACTTCCTATTTGTAGGATCCTAACTGGGATCGCTCTGACTAGGAAGCAGAGGCTGTTCTAACTGCGATTACACCTTCCTATTTCCTAGTTAGGATCCTAAAAATAGGACGGTGTAATAGTTACTTTAGTAAGACTGTCTTAAAGTCTAATTAGACAAGCTCGCTATTACACCTTGCTGAATACCGCATGCTAACTCATTTGCAAGGCATACGTAACCGGTGACGGTTGTCGCGGTGTCATGGGAAGATTTTCGATGCAACAGAAAATCTCCATAGCTCTTGTCACGACTATTGGTTTGAATACAAAAGAAAAAAGTAAAATATGGGTGAAGAAGGTTAAGAAGTATTTTTGTGACTTTTCTGCCATAAATATGGCATGTCACGGTATACACATCAATAACATTAAAAATCACTTCCTTTTCTTTTAAACAAGCCATTGTGCACGCCACAACAAACAATAACGGACTTTACCCGTGGACTTCACTCTGCCGCCGAGTGCCGCCGCCGCGCGCTGACTGAACGATCTCGCGTGCTAAGTTACACCACGCGATATTCAGCAAGCAAGCAAGCAAGCACGGCCGAACCTATTCGGTCGGTCTAATTAGACAGACTACCTTGCTTACTCTTATTACACTTTGCTAAATCTTAGTAAGACTGTCTTGATATCGAATAGTGTAATAAGCCTTTCAGTCAGGAAAGACATTCAGCTTTGCAGTTTTATCAATTGAAGATATACATACCTATATCTCTATGAAGATATACCATCTTAGCTGAAATACGATACGAATATTAAGGAGTACCTACAGTAAGGCTAAAATTACGAAACTGTTTCCTTAATTATTATTTTATCTTGAATGTTAGTCAAAGAATGTACCTAGGTAATTTGACTTCTTAAGAATTAAAAATTGACGTCTAATTTATTTTAGAAAATCCTCTTTCGCCACCAGAGGGTTCGCGATATTATTACCTTGCCCAAATCTTTAGATCTTGCCCCGCCACTGTTTTGTTTTGATCGAAACTGATAATGGCAGTGCCATAGATAAGATCGTACAATAAAAAAATTAAGATAAAGTCATCAAACTTTTCTTTTCTAATGTCGCTATTTCAGTCTGTTTGAGCGCTTAGTTTTTTTTAACTAGGTACGCTATTTTGATTTTTAATATGATTTAGAGATTTATTTCGGAAGGTTTATGAGTTATAATAGGTAGGTAGGTACATTTATATCAAAGGTACTAGTTTCTGCCCCGCAGTTTCAACCGCGTTCGCAAGAAACTAATGTCTTCCGACAGTAAAAAATTTACAAAGTTAATCCAGAACAAATTCTGTGTGCTAAAATTCATCCAAATCGATTCAGTAGTTTTTGCGTGAAATAGTAACAACATCCATCTTCACAAACATTCGCGTTTATAATATTAGTAGGACTAGCTGACCCGCGGATTCACCCGCGTCTAGCGAGATATTATAGATAGCCCATAACTATACTAAACTAAAATAACCTTCCGAACAGTGTGTTAGAAGGCTTATGTGAATGAATTAAATATTTCGTTTCATTTTTTTTTTTTTTTTATATTGGTCCACTAAACTGGTCGTTAAACAATAATAACCTCTTATATAAAAATAATAATAATACTGAACATGATACGTGTACGACCTACTAAAAGTGAACACAACATGCTTCGAAATACTAGTTATTACAACACATAAATACCTACATTAATAATTATAAAAACAGAAGAACTAAGCAATAACATAAAAAAAACAAATCTAAATTGAAATTATAACATAAAACTTCGACATTATGATTTTCTTCCTTTTAAGGCAGATACAGATGTATGAAATATGTCTGTGTCATTACAAATGTTATTATAAGACGAGATTTTGAAATAAATACTTAACAATTTACTTTTTCAATTGGGTTAGGAGTATGTCAAAATTATAAGACTACTACATTCCCGTAGTTTTTGTCCTACATAGGTAGAACAAAGCAATCCCTTTCTCTGTTCATCGTTTTCCGTGTTCAATCATATAAAATGTCTGCTGTCCATCCCTCAAACATCACAGTATCAATTGGAACCATTCGGTAGACAACAAGAAAGTTACCAAACATGACTCTCAAGATGCTGGTAAGTTGATAACACATCACATACTAAGTAATTCTAACAAATAACTACCAATTAAATATCACGTAAAGTACTTAAGCCATGGGTCGTTGTGGCGAATGTGTACCTACATAGTTATATACCTACGAGCATGAAATTAAATCGTTCAAGGATCACAAGGGCGCAGATTTGACAGAGCCCACTGCCGGCCAGTACGGTAGACCCTACACCCTCGTTACCATGTTATTAGGGTAGTAATTATATCTAAACTAAAGTCAAATTAGGCCATACCCAACCCAAGGATGTTAAAAAAAATCGGACATATTCTCGCTAACAAAACACTATGTCGCTCAAGTCGGCCACCAAGCTGCACGTGCAAGCCAGCACGCACACATTCACACATTAGTCGAGCGCGGGTAAACGGCTCTGTGTAAACGGCGACAGAGTCTCGTATCCCGCGAAATAGCCAACTAATGTGTGCGTGAGAGGTGGCCGACTCTCATAGACACAGTTTTTTTGTTAGCGAGAATATGTCCGACGTAGTCTGTGGCCATACCATGTTTAATTCTGTTTATCCCATTAAGATGCTGGTCACTGCTCTGGTAGCAGCAAATTCAACAGCAAGCTTCCCTATTAAGCGAAGTGTGCCTGGCTGGGATTCGGCTGGTTGGTCTCCTATGACTCCTTGGGTTCAAGGAGGTAATGGTAAGATCTAAGATTTATCACAACCTTTTAAAATGATCTATGGGCCATTAAGGTCCTTCGAGCCGGATTTCTGTTTTATTTTTAGTAATACTCTCGCTAAATAATATCTATGCGTAAATATCTGTTTCTATTAACTTTGTCATTTCACCAGGAGTCTGGTCATCAGACTCCAATTCGGACGTAGCAGGCGCGGTTGCGGCTGCAAAGTCAGCAGCTGCAGCGGTTATGGCTGCTCAACATGAAGTCGCCTCAGCTAAACATGTAGCTCTAGAACAGCAGAGCATCGCCAGTGCTAAAGAAGCGGCCGCAGCGCTGGCTGCACATAAAAGGTAACAATTTAGGATTTTTCTTTTCAATGACTAAGTAAATAAAGTTAAATAATGCATCATAATTATTATTTTATAAGTGAGGAAGCAGCAAGAAATGCCCGGGCGCACGCACTCGAAGCTGCCCAATCAGCTGTACAGGCGCAAGCGCAAGTCGCAGCTGCTAAAGCGCGGGCCGCGGTTGCACAGAAGATAGCCGCAGCACGAGAAGCTGCTGCCGCTAAAGCTATACAGCGTGCTGCTAATAACCAGGCTGCTAGACTGCAAAATGCTGGTAAGATATTGTTCTAAGACTTCACAATCTTCCATCAGCTTTTTCGAATTTAAGTTTAACGTAGGGAGACAATAATTTTACAGACGTAGCCATTGGACGTAGCATATCAATTAGGTTTGAATATTCAGGACTCCTCTCTGAGCATCAGTTCGTTCAAATGAATTGCTATAGCAGCTGTTATTTGGTTTTCGTATAGTACAGAAGTATCCTACCTACTAAAGGTTACAGTTTGTCTGGAAGAGATTACAGTATAATTTTAAGCAATTTTTTATACATTTTGGCGATACCTACAATCTTGAACGATTTAACCTTAAAGAGGTAAAATTGTTCAAGCCTACAATAAAGAGTTTCCTATCTAACTACAGCACTATCTAGGTCGAAATCAACATGTACTCTGATCCTTAGACATAGAAGCAGTAAAGCTATCAGTGATCCAGAGCTCAGGAGCGGCGGGTGCAGCCGGTGCGGCGCAGCACGCTGCTACCGCGGCCGCTGCAGCGCTTCGCCCGCCCGTACCCACCTGGCCTGCCAAACCTTGGGCTTCTGGGTGGAATCCTGCCCCAGGACCATGGAATTGGTCTTAAAGGTTATAAAACTGTGGAGATAACAAATTATGGCTTAAAAGTTGATGGCAACGAAAGGACCCGAAGTTGATTTTACTTATAATTGTTAAATCATGTTACATTTAATTTTATATAAGAAAGAAATAAGTACATAAGTACTTATATTAATTAAATATAGGTACAATATGCATCGAAATAAAAAGGGCGCTCTATGTAGGTATACTCATTGCAAAATTACTTTGGTAAGTATCTGTGTATAGTACAATATTAGGCTGTGGCCTGCTGTGGCTAAATTGACCCTCAGCTCAGCATGATGCTATAACGCAAATTTCAGCATATACCTACCTACCTAACTACACTTATAGATTTTTTTATACTAAGCAGTATAGTAGGTACTAGCTAATTTTATTGTAAGTTCTACGAATGAAATTCCTATTAATATTTAATACTTAGGTAGGTACAGTTTACTGTTATAATTAACTGTAAGTAAAGGTACTCATTACCAAAATAAATATTTAACAATTGCAATTTAAATATTGTTTTAATTATTTTTCTGTAAAATGTTACCGTAACATTTTTGGTGTAAGTACTAGAAGTAACAACAAAATTTTCGGTTGCAAGAGAGCTCCACTACTTACACCATTAAAGTATGCATTGTGTTTTGACTTTTTGAGGCGTCTAAGCTTTAAGCTACAGACATAGACTAACCAATTTTGAGTTGAGGTAGTACCTCGCGGCTATACCTAACCTACCCCTAAACAAACACACGTAAAATAGCCATTTAATTGATCACTATTCCCACGCCTGCGCCGTAGCTATGACAACCGCAGATGAAGCTCCATCTACAGTTATTTTACAGCATCCCTCATCTGTTTTTCTCAAGTAAAATTATTATTTTTATACCAAAAATGTAAAAAGAACGAATATGAAATTATCGAATTAGAAATTACTGCAATAAGGTAAGGACGAAAATACTTTTATTGGTTTGCGTCATGAAGTAAATTTTACAGCGAAACTAACTGTAATAATGACGAAGGGTGTGACTAAAATATTAATTTACAATCAAAAGTTAGGCCTTCATTGTTATTTCAAAGATAAGTTTTCGTACGAGCATCTCTCCTAATGGAATTTTTAGTTAGGCGTAACAAATAACTATTACATCATAAGTAACACTTTCTTCCTTGTGATATCGTATTTACGGAGTATACTCCATACTCCGTAATAAAGAACCATAAATAAACCTTTATTATTTATTTTCGAAGAAAAACTATGTTTTGCTCCATAGAAACGTACTGCATTAGATCGATTTGTATGGGGGGCGATATCGCTTTCTTCCAGGATAAAGAATAATTTTCATGACATGAATTATCAGATGAGAGGTATTAATTAATTAAAATCACGTATCTATACAATGGGCTATGCTATATATACTACCTACTATTGAATACCGAATCATAGTGAGCCTGCATACTCTATTTATGATGTCAATTACTACAGTACTTTTTTTTCTACTCCAAAGCAAGGATGTGGTCTTATCACATCATCCTGATTGCATCAGGGTGCTGCATTTCTCTAGCAGCTGCAGACATTGACAGACGCCGATTTTCAAACCCAACCTATTACAATGTTGGTGGAGTTCTATCCAGCAATGAGTCTATTGCTTTCTTCAAGGATACCATCTCGGTGCGTTTCATCATAAATCTATTAATGATCAAATAAATTATGATTTCAAATGAACTATTTATTCTTTCAGAATTTAAATTTCAAAGACCAGTATGTGCCACGTGGTGTCACTTATCATGATTATTCCATCCTCATGGATCCAAATCCTATAAAAACGGCGCTGAATGTTTGCAAAGATCTAATTGCTCATCGGGTAAGAACTGATATGATACCAAGCAACAGCGACTGATCACCTTTAATGTTGGAACTATCTGAGTAGTTTTCAATATTCACTTGAGATAATGGTTTCAGGTGTATGCAGTGGTCGTATCTCACCCTCTAACAGGAGATCTATCACCAGCAGCGGTATCTTACACCAGTGGCTTCTATCACATTCCGGTCATTGGTATATCGTCAAGGGATTCTGCCTTCTCGGATAAAAACATTCATGTGTCATTTTTGCGTACAGTGCCACCTTATTCACATCAAGCTGACGTGTGGGTCGATGTCTTGAAGCATTTTAACTACATGAAAGTAATTGTAATACATAGCTCTGATACTGATGGCAGAGCTATTCTTGGAAGGTTAGTGTAAGTTATTTAATTATTAGGTTCACCCTAATATATATGGGGAGAAAACAAGCGATTACTTGCATGCCGCATATAAGCCCCACGTTGGGCGCCAAAAGAACACATTCTGTAGAGGCAGAGCTATTCATGGAAGGTTAGTATAAGTTATTTAATTAGTAGGTTCACCCTAATATACAATATAGGGATAAAACATGCGATTACCTGCATGCCGCATATAAGCCCCACGTTGGGCGCCAAAAGAACACATTCTGTAGAGGCAGAGCTATTCATGGAAGGTTAGTATAAGTTATTTAATTAGTAGGTTCACCCTAATATACAATATAGGGAGAAAACATGCGATTACTTGCATGCCGCATATAAGCCCCACGTTGGGCGCCAAAAGAACACATTCTGTAAAGGTATTTCCTAAAACGCTCATAATATTGCAAATCATAAATTCGGTGGCCGTATTTAATTCTTTTTTAATACGTAGGTTCCAAACAACGTCACAAAGTGGAGATGAAGATGTCGATCGTAAAGTAGTTGTTGAACAAGTCATTGAGTTTGAACCGGGATTAGATTCCTTCAGCGATAAGCTAATGGATGTTAAGAGTGCTCAAGCAAGGGTATTTCTTATGTACGCAAGGTAAGCAAACTATTACAAGCAAAATTCAATATCCAAGCTTTTTTTAGGAGGTACTTACATTTTAACTCTACCTGTACCTATTGAAAATTTAATTATTATGATAGCAAAACAGATGCTGAAATAATCTTTCGAGATGCAACATTCTTGAACATGACATCAGCGGGATACGTTTGGATGGTGACAGAACAAGCTCTAGATGCCGCTAATGCACCAGAAGGTTTACTTGGACTGCGTTTGGTTAACGCTACTAATGAGCATGCCCATATTCAGGACTCCATGTAAGTAAACAGTAATTTAATGTAGCTATGTTAAATCTTTCTAAAAATAAGTAAACCTAATGTTTACTGGCACAGATATGTCTTAGCATCGGCGATTCGAGACATGAACACTTCAGAAGAGATTCACGCTCCACCATCTGACTGTGATAACTCAGGGTCTATATGGACTACAGGACGTTTACTATTCGATTACATTAGGAGACAGAGTCTAGAAAATGGTGCGACAGGGCATGTAGCTTTTGATGATCACGGAGACAGAGTACACGCTGAATATGATATGGTTAACGTAAGGGCTCAAGGAGAGCACGTAGCTGTTGGAAAATACTTCTATTCAAAGGTAAACAAAGCTTTTATTCATAATACATTGAAAGCTTGCTAGCTTTGAATGTATGCGTGCCGAATTATGGAGTATTTATGTTATGAAACGTATATTATAGGAGACACAAAAGATGCGTTTGGAGCTAAAAGAACAAGAGATTATTTGGATGGGGCGCAGTCCATCAAAACCAGAAGGGTTTATGATTCCAACACATCTAAAGGTTCGATTTCTTCAATCATAATAATTTATAAGTACATAGACTAATTTAAAATATATATTGATGTAGGTATATTGTTATTCGCGTAGGTATTGACGATAGAAGAGAAGCCGTTTGTATATGCTCGTCGTGTAGATGATTATGGAGGCGAATGCACGATTGAAGAAATTCCCTGTCCTCATTACAACGCCAGTGACGATACGGGTAGGTACACAATTACAAACAGAAGTCTATTAACTTATAATCCGCATAAATATTAACAAATTCATTAATCTCTAGGTCAACTTTATTGCTGCAAAGGCTTCTGCATGGATCTCCTACGATATCTGTCAAAAGCGATCAATTTTACTTATTCATTAGCCCTTTCACCCGATGGCCAATTTGGGAATTATATTATTCGTAATTTGACTGCACCTGGAGCTAAAAAGGAATGGACAGGACTTATAGGTGTGCATTAAAATTCAATATTTTTAATGATCTTACCAGTAGTTTTTATCCCAAAACATCAGGTAATGTGACATTATTCTGCAGGAGAGCTAGTTTATGAGCGTGCAGATATGATTGTTGCCCCACTGACAATCAATCCAGAAAGAGCAGAGTTCATAGAGTTTAGTAAACCTTTTAAGTACCAGGGAATTACAATTTTGGAGAAAAAGGTACTTCTTCTACTCAAAATAATATGTGACCTATTTATGATCGGGATATTTTCAATCAGCTATTATTTTTTGTAGCCTTCAAGATCTTCAACGTTGGTATCGTTCTTACAACCCTTTTCCAACACGCTATGGATTCTAGTCATGGTATCAGTGCACGTGGTGGCTTTGGTACTGTATCTCTTGGATAGATTCTCTCCATTCGGTAGATTCAAGCTCGCTAATATCGATGGTACTGAAGAGGATGCACTGAATCTATCTAGTGCTATATGGTTTGCATGGGGTGTTCTTTTGAACAGTGGTATCGGTGAAGGTAGGTCCTCCATCCATATAAACCTTATGAAGATATTTCTTTACACACTCTCCTGTGTGAATACGGTACTTATTCATAATAATTTTCAGGAACTCCTAGAAGCTTCTCAGCTCGAGTGCTTGGTATGGTCTGGGCAGGCTTTGCAATGATCATTGTTGCCTCGTATACTGCCAATCTGGCTGCTTTCCTTGTGCTTGAACGACCTAAAACAAAGCTGACTGGAATTAATGATGCGAGGGTATGTATGTTGTCTACATATTGAAGTAGGCTAGATACACATTCAATATTGACAACTCCAAATATCATTAATATATTCCCTCATTTGCAGCTTCGTAACACAATGGAGAATCTAACTTGCGCCACGGTCAAGGGATCAGCAGTGGACATGTACTTTAGACGACAAGTGGAACTATCCAACATGTATCGAACAATGGAGGCCAATAACTATGACAATGCAGAGCAGGCTATCGAGGATGTTAAACATGGGTAAACTTTTACAAAACTTGCAAGAGTTCTATCGAGAGGTCTTACATACGGCAAAGAACCTTAATGAAATAACTTTTTAAATTTCTAGCAAATTGATGGCATTCATTTGGGACTCTTCTCGTTTGGAGTTTGAAGCAGCACAAGATTGCGAGTTGGTTACAGCTGGCGAGTTGTTTGGCCGATCTGGTTACGGAGTGGGCTTGCAGAAAGGTTCTCCATGGGCCGATTTAGTAACCTTGGCTATACTGGACTTTCATGAAAGTGGGTATTTACCTTTTAATTACCTGTAAAGAATAAAGGAATCTGGCATTTATAAAATATTGATTATTTTTAGGTGGCATTATGGAATCCCTGGACAATCAATGGATACTTAGAAATAATATGTTGAATTGCGAAGAAAACGAAAAGACCCCTAACACTTTAGGATTGAAAAACATGGCTGGAGTATTCATACTCGTGTTAGCGGGTATAATCGGCGGAATAGTCCTTATTGTCATCGAGGTGGTGTACAAACGGCATCAGATCAAGAAGCAGAAGAGGCTGGAGATCGCTCGCCACGCTGCCGACAGGTGGCGCGGCGCCGTTGAGGTAAACAGGGCAAAGGCCGAAGCCATGGCTGTGGACCACTACGACAACATCAAACAACAATTAGATACCAAAATATAAACTTGTAACTGCCCCCCTAGTTGACGACTCCTGCGTATCCATGTAGGTCAGGGATAGCGAACCTTTTTATCAGTCACCAAATTCAAATATCAATGAACACGCGCACAAACAAAATTTTTATTTTCATTTTTTACTCCTTTTTGAAACACAGTAGTAAATTTTTACACTCTCGTGGGTTCGCCATCCCCGATGTAGGTATTTAAATATTGTTAAAGACCAATATTTAGAGGAAACTTAAGTATTTTAATAAACATATTTACTTGACATAGATTCTTAATTTCAATCTCATAAAGTTGTCCCCGCTGCTAATCCGTGGACGTCCATCACCAACTGGGCGTGGTAATAAAATGTCGATGTTGTAAGTAGAGACACTCATGGTTATACGATGCGATATTTTGTTCTACTTTCATGACTTATATACACGAATTTTCATTTCAGAAACGGAAGACACTGCGGGCTTCGATTCTGCCTTCTCAGCGAAGAGCTAAGTCCAATGGTGTCAAGGAGGCTGGAAGCATCAGCCTGGCAGTTGATAGAGGTGCAAGACGCCGTGACGAGGCCAGGGTGCCTCGTTACCTACCGGCTTACACTCCCGATGTGTCCCATCTGGTTGTCTAAATATTCATGTTCCTTAAATCCTCATTATTCTTGATGTTTAGAAAGAACGAGAAAAGGTAACTAGTAGCTCTTATCTTGTCTTATAGAACCTATCCTATAAAAATATTAAGGGTGGCCCAACACGAGTAGCTTAAAGCAGTCATAACCGACCGCTTCAAGCTTGGACTACAATAATGATATTCTGAGTGAGACATACTCACTCGTCATACTTACTCAAGTCACAATGTTGGTGGCGACTGCTCGAGCGGTCAGTATTCGTTGTTCAACGAATCACTACTCGAGCTGCCCGTATACGTTCACCCTAAATAGGTATCAAATATTAAATAAATATCGTCGTCGAAATATAAATTCGAAAGTACTTATTTGATTCTTTAGAAGTAGATAGGTTACAAAAATATATGGTATGCTAAAATATAGATAAATTTAACACTCAAATGTACCTATAAATTAAATATGATTTGGGTGCAAAAGTTAACTCTAGTTAATTCGTGTACACAAATAACACACTCGTGATTTCTATAAAAAATAATTAAATACCCTTTTGGTGAAAATTATAGTGATTTACTCTTTAAATAGTAAGTGTTGTGTAGGTGTGTTATATAGGTAGGTAGCTCACATGAAATTCTAGTTTTAAGCACAAATGTAGCACAGGGTAAGTGGTAAATCAAAACGAAGGGAATAAACACCATAAAGCTGTGACTAATAAATATAGAATGGCACTAAATGTTAGATATTGTAGGTATATAAATAAAGGCTGTTACGCGATTTTAGACTCTAATTAAACAATTTTATTGATGTTGAATGTAGTTTGTTTAATGAATAACAAAACAGTACGATCACGCATTTTCGACATCAATGTCTAATTCGACATTTGCCGAAAAACATGGCGGATATCTTAAAAAATCTATACATTTTGACAGAGTCCGCAATGTTTCTCACCACATCTCTAATGCGACATCGATGTCGAAATCGCAAAAATTGGGGGCCAGGCACAGCAGGGCCCCAATTCTCGCGTCTTCGACATTAATGTCGCATAGACACCAAAAAACATGGCAGATATCTTAAAAAATCTATACATTTTGATATAAGACCGCCATGTTTTCTAATTCGACATCGATGTCGTAAGCGCGAGAATTGGGGGCCAGGTTTCAAACAAATTAATCATGTGTTGCTTTAATTGTGGAGTTTTGTTAATCTTATGGAAGCATTACCTAATATGAAAAGAAACTGTGATTTTTATTGTTCTATGTATCAGTGTGATAATTTTGTGACTCGCAATAAATAATTTATTTGGATGTTGAAGTATTGATTCATTTTTAAATGTAAACGGAATAGTACATTTAAAGCAAATGAAACACCATTTTTAACACATCTATATATTTACATAAGAATTTTAACAGTGCAGAGTGGGAATTATACATTGTACCTTATATAAGAGCTGTGGTGCTCTTATTCTGAGCAAGCGAGCCAAGTTACATTGCCAGGAAAGAACGCATGTGGGTATGTATTGACTAGTTGAACGGTTCAAGTGTGACACCACACTGCGACCAGCCAAATCTTTACATCGATTTGAGTGAGCATAGCGTGGGATGCTGCTGTCACACGATAACCATACAACCTCTCAATCATCCCACATTCATTCAACAGATAACATGTATAATACCAAAGTATATATATAATCGAAACACTTAATAACAACATTCAAGATATAAGGGTATGCCGAAAATACACTCAATATTATGTATAGAAGTCGTCCTACTTTTGCAGTGTTCTTGCGACTTGTGCTGTAATACTGTGTCGGACATTTTATGCGACGTGTCTACATACTTCTGTAGTAAAGATTATCATAAGGTACCTAATTTACACAGTTATATGGTAACGACTTAATCTGTTTTCAAACCCTATAAACTACATCCTCTAAATAAAATACTTAGAACACAGTGCTATGAATGAATTGTAGTTAATATAAATATACGGTTAATAGATTATCTTAGCTGGCGAAACTAATGTACCGATTAAAAGTAGCATTATAATGTTACACGGCGATTACCAGAAATCAGAAACGCACATGATTACACATACACATTAAACAATCTGGCGACTTACCGGGATCATTCATCAGAATACATTCTAAACAGCGATAAAATTGTACGCGTTATAATAAGATATAATTAATTAGGCAAAGGGAAACACTAATTTCAATATTATTTTAGTTCTACGTATTTAGATACTTTAAATATATTGTTAGTAGTAAAAACTGTACTTTTCACCGAAATTAGCTTAATCGGTGAATTTACGGTTAGGGTTGCGACCGAACAGGGCAGTGCGCATCTCGGGCAGCAGCTGCTGCGCGATCAGCTCCAGCCGCGACTCCAGCGTGTTGCTGATCTGTAACAAACAAACAAACACATGACACACATATACAACTGTTATCGTACTAATTAATAATATATTATATTCATAGAGCTTTTTGATCCTTGTCGGAGATAGGATCGAATAAGCTCATAAAAATATTTTTCTAAAATCGCCGTATTCTCGATGATTGTAAAAATCTATAAATGCCGACATTAATTAATCAAAAATAAAAGGACAGTCGACTTAAGACCATATTCGCATTGCTTCAACCCTTGAGGTAGCTGCCCTTACCCGTCTAAAATTTATTTCCTGTATAAATATGTGAAGAGATTTTATTCAAACTTAAAAAAAAAAAGTTCAAATTTCGATCATACGGCTCCACTAGTATGTATATACAAACTATTACAGGTAACTTCCTCAGGGCTGCCAAGTTGGCTAGTTTCTAACGGTAAGTTAATGCAGTGTATTTTAATCACTCCGTGACCGTAAATCGGTATGTTATGGCGTTTTCGCGTTGCACATGTAAGTAAGAAAAAAGTAATATAAATCATCAACCACCTCAAAAGTAAAACTTTATAGGTTTGTATAAACTGGACTGCATAAATAGGTAAGTGTTATTAGAGCAACAACAGTATTTATGTTACCTTAATGCGTCCCCTGCTAGCGATGAGTTCAATCCCACCACAGGTGTCGGGAGAGAGGTAATTCTCAGCGTCAAGCTTGAGCTGGACATCCTTCTTGATCTTTTCTTTGTAGTCTGACTGAGCCTTGCCCAATACACTTTCTACAAGGGACTTGTCTGCTTGTCTCGCGCGGATTGTTACTGTCGGCTCCATCAACTATTGAAAATAGTTTGAATACTTTAGTCAATGTAGCTCAAAGGCTTCCAACTTTTTAATTAAAAAAACAAATGGTCAATAAGCATTGATAACTTCTTAATTAACATCTTATTATTTAATATTACTCCAATATTCTATAATGTTGTATTACTGATTAGGTATATGCATTGACAAATAGAAAGTTTTATTGTTCTATTAAACTGACAAGTAGTTTCCATAAAATAAGACAAACCTGGAATAGAGCTTGAACCATGAGTGTGACAAGCAGTTCGGTGTACAGCTTGGCATCTGATGGCACACTAGCCAGACGATTGCGGGCTTCGTCTAGTACATTACGTACGTGGTCTTCACGCACTTTGAGCACCTTCAGACGAGCTTGGTTCAACATGTTCGAAGATTGGCTGTTGACAACATTGGATTATTGTAGCCACAGAGCAAGAGTGGGCAATGTTGTTCTAATTTTTTATCTACACAGTTCCTGTCACACAATGAAAACTATATGATGTCTTATACTAAGCTATTAATATAGTAATATAAGCATGGATGAAAAATAAACAGTTACTATTATTTAATAGCAAGTATAGTGTGTAAAGGTATATTTCGACAAAATATTGTAGGTTGATTCAACCAGATTTCAGCTCTTATCTACCAAGATATGGCTTATGTAATCAATGTTATCAATCAACTCCATACCATTCTAGTGAGCAGACCATCAAAGTAAAAAGTTTGAATTAAGTTAGAAATATTCAAAAGAAATTAGTCAATAGTCAGCTAATGAAATCACAGTTTTATTACTAAATTAATCAAATATCAAAAAAAAATATACGAAAACTATTAATAAACCAATACTATAACTAAAATAGCTTTTAAAGGAAATACATGAACATGTAATTAACACTTCATAAAAATCCATAGTGAATATATCCTAGACTAGATATAGTCACATGACTTGCTTCTAAGAATGAATAAAATTCAAAGTAAATCAGATGTATTCATCATTTGTGATTTAATAAGAATTGATTGGGGAATTTAGGGTTAAACTGAAATTCAAAAATTGATGATTTGTGTTAATTATAATTGTTACAGCCATTTTTTTGCAAGAGTACGCTATATTTAGGTATAGTAGGTTGCTTATATGCAGATATTGCTTATAATTTGCTAATATCATTACCATTTCTTTTGCTGGGGCTCGATGATTACCTACACTACCTATTTGGAGGCATGCTATGCAGGTAACTTTGAGCATAGGAGTGACTGAACATGAACTTTAAAGAGACAGTGGCTGAAGTAGTCCAAACGTCAGAATACTTATTTAAATCAAATCTTTGTGTTATGGAGCTATTAGTGCAAGTTTGATAGTTATAAAGGGGAAACCTACATCTTTTTCTGGAGTTCAACCTGTTTTTCTTTTTTCTCATAGTACTCCATGATCTTGAGTCGCTGCTGTTGCACAAGACGGCCCTTCTCGATGTTGAACTCCTCTTCGGCCTTTGCATCGATTTCCTCAGCCTTTTCATTGGCCTCTTGTTCGATGAAGGCCATCATATGCTTGATCTATAAAAATGAAGAACGGACGATAGTTTATTCATTTTAAAACACTAAAGCTACTTTCATCCCTTGATTTCATCTCATTGAACAAATTGATCGCACAAGGCGAATGCTTCATCTTGGATCAATTATTCCGACAAAACCATGTCGCTGGAAATACGTGTGACTTGTGCTAAATTAACAAATATCGTATTTATACCTGTTTCTGAACATCTGCGTCAGCGCCATGGCTGATGGTTAATATTTAGCACCACTAACACGAAAAACAACCGATAAAGAGCCAGAAAATTAAAAACTGGCTGGAAGAAGAGTAAGTCGACGCCTATCAGACGTGCTTCTTCATTGAACAATCATATGATCTTGGTATTGCCAATATTAAAAAGTTTAGTCCACGTATTTTCAGAGACAATTTTAATCGAACTTTTCACAGAATATCCAAAGATTTTATAATAATTTTATATGGGACCGCAAGGATATAAAAAAAACAAAGTTACTTCGCACATTCAGGGAAAAAAATTATCTATTTAAATACCTATATAAAATTAAAGTGTCGTTTGCAATGTCAATATAACGGCTTTTTAATAAATGCATGAGAAAGTACCATCGAGGAAAAATGCAGCTGGGGTAAAGTATGCATCTTTCTGCAATATATGAAAAATAACGGTCCCCTTTGCCGCCCCTAAAATCTGTCGCCCTGGGCTCAAGATTACTCAGCCTGCTCGTAAATCCGCCACTGGTGTCATTTCATATTTATACCGCACCTACAATTTGGCTCGATTAAGTTATTTTTAGCATTACTGTATATTTAGAGTCTTTTGAGTTTAAGACCTAAATAAAGGGGTGGCTCAGGGTGGCGGTAGAAACAAAAAAGGGGGGCGGCGGAAACACTACGCCACTTAATTAATTCAAATCATAGGAATATTGTAAATCTGTCTTGAATTTGGTGTACGTAATGTTTTGCCATGCTAAAAAGAGTCCTTATAATCAATTATGTTATATGTATGAGTTAAGCTTATATTCATTACTCAGGGTACTCCATACATCCCTAGGACTATTAGTTTACTCTTTGCTCCACCCTCCCCCCCCATATGTGAAACAAAACAGTCGGGCCAGTTGGCGCCGCCGGTCCGCCGCATTCGTAATCAAATAATCTGCCAACATTTTAGTTTTAGGTAGTATTTGGCAATAAAATCGATGGCGCTACATAATTCTTTTTCTATTCAACGCTAGATGGCGTTTCGCAATTTCACTCGTGTTCCATAGTCCAGTTCCAAATTCCTCCAGAATGGCGCTAGAGTAGCTATTTAGTATGAAATGAAGGCTGCATTCCGAATTACCGCTGTAATCGCTGTAATCGATTTGAGCGTGCTTAAACACGTACCGAATTGAATAATTACAGTTAACGATGTCCCGTGAAACGTCATAGATGACGTCATGACATCCGCCATCTTGCGCTCACACCGACCATGCCCTAAACTGATATCACCGTGAGCGCTGTCAAAAGTGACGGCAAAATCTAATAAGATTATTGGTTTTCTATTTGGCAAAGATACTTTTTATGATTTTATGAGAGAAAAATAATAAAAAAGCAGATATTCCTTTTTGCGAGTCAACTTATAAAAGATATAAGAAGTCCTAGTGCATTGATAATTCAGATTTTAATTAAATTCTCAAATTTTCTGTTTTCAATACTGTGAGCGCGATAACGGTGTTCCGAATTGTTGATAGTTCTCAGCTGTCATAAGCGTGATATCTAATTCGGTACGCAAATTATTGCTGTGATCGCTGTGATCGATATTATTCATTTCGAAATGTACCCGAAGTTAGCCGTTGTTGACGGAGTGAAGTTTTTTTTTTTGGTATTTTATGGCCAGCCTTTAAGCCAACGGAGTGAAGTACGCTAAGTACAGTGTTGCCAATAAAGCATTTTATCTGTACACTTCAAAACAGTGTCTGTAGATATTTATTACAGTAGGTATCATCGGATTTAAAAAGTATCATTCCACTCAAAAGTTTATTATAATAAGGAAATGAAAAATTCTTGTAATGTCCTATTGTAGGCACTTCTTTTTTTACGGTGCAAAAAAATATATTCCGACGTATAGCACAAAATAAATATGAAGGACGACCCTTCCTATGTTTAGCCAGGGGCGAAAATTCATCAATTTCGGAACCCTGTATCGCTCGTCTCTGAAAGACAAGTCCAAAGAACTTGTCTTTCAGAGACTTCTGAAAACAATATGTATACAATTCTTACTTATAAGTACTTGGTATCGACAAATTGAGAGTTAATTAGGTGTTGTCACGGATTAAACAGTTTAGTACCTGTTTCTACTCTTTTATGTCGCACTGTCTGTAGGGTATAAATTATCTATCTTTATGCCAGATTACATCCAAGTTAGTTTAGTTATTATGGTGTTATTGAATAATACACAATCATAGACGCATAGTATTTTGTGCACATAAACTTATGATATAATTTATGTTTAAAGTCGAGAATATTAAACTAGGATAGGGAATTATTAGGAAAAATAAGAATGAAGAATGTTCACTAATTTTGAATTTTAGCTCATCGCATTTTCTATAGAAAATAAAAAATATACGTGAAAGAATTATTTCAATACGACAATTACTTTCCGAGATATAGAATTTTTAAATGAGCGCGCGACGCCGGATTCGACCGCCCGGTACTTGATGCGTGTGACGTCATGTTTCAACGCTCGCTCAGTCCATCGCGCTCTTTTTCTCTTGAAAAATCTTATTCCTTGGGTTTATAAATTTGAAACTTAGCACTATTACTTATTTAATCAAATAATACAGCTTCTCATTATTAGATTTTTAAAACTACCCCTAAAAGGGGGTTTAGGAGGTGTTAAAGTTTGTATGGAATAAACCTACCGCGCGGTCCGATTAACTTAAAACACGGTTTTAATACATCGTATAAACATAAAAAAACACGTGTTTTTGGGTTTCGCGAAAATCGACCCCTAGTAGGGCAAAAAGGGGTAAAAATGTTTTAAGGGGAGGATTTTACTACGTCTGTATTAACTCAAAAATTGGAATACATTAGTTCCTTTTGTAGCCTAAGAAAGGATTTTAGAAATTCCATCCCTCCATCCAGTGGGTAAAGAAGAGGACGCAGGTAAAACGGCGGGGCGGAGTGTTAGTTTAGAGATAAAATCAAGGCTTATTGTTTTGAAGATCGTCAGTATAGTGAGAGTCTGCTATCTACACATTATTCATTTATAGTGTGCATTATTTTGGTACCCCCGCAGTTTCACCTGCGCGTACCTACAGTTTGAATTTTTTGCGCGGAACCCCGTTATTATTTTTCTAAAATAAAATTAGGCTAAGTTCCTTCTTATAACATACGCTATCTACCTGTGATAGTCTCCTTAAAATCGGTCCAGCCGTTCCGTAGGTTAGGACACAGATTACTAAATATTCACTACGTAAGTAAGGAGGCCGGAACAAACTGTGTCAAATGTTTAATCCGCATGCGAAGACGGTTACTATAAAAATAAATAAATAAATATCCTGGGACATTCCTCACATACGGTCATCTGATCCCAAACTAAGCAGAGCTTGTACTATAGAAACCAGATAACTGATATAATACATATACTACTTTTTATTCGTAAATACATACTTAATATACATAATTACACCCAGACTCAGGACATACAGACATGTTCATGCACACAAATACATGTCCTGTGTGGGAATCGAACCCACGACCTGCGCGTAAGGTGAACCTTAACCAACTGCGCCAACTGGCACGTATAACAAGAGCATAAATAGGTACAGATAAAACATTACTACTTATTTGTTATCTATAACGTAAACTTAAACCGTCTTATTAATAAATAAGGTGTAAGTCAAGTATAGTTAAACCTAGGATTAAAATATATCCGTCACTTTCTAATGTCATATAAACAAAAAGGGCTGGAGCATGGCTGGAGCTATCTTAATACCTGGGTGTTACAAGACTGACTTACACCTTATTTTTTAATAAGGCGGAAAAGGTTTGGTAAGTACCTACTTAAAATTAATTCTTTTAGGTAAATAATGCAAAAAAAAAACCAATTCAAATACACACACAGGAAGCATGTGCATTCTTACTTACTCCTCGCTTTTCAGCGGCAACGGAATCACTATTCGTCGATAAATTAATGGGCAACTATAAGGTTATATATTTTAATCCTTCATGATTTAATAAAGGTTTTTTTGTATTGTAATGACCTTGATTAAGAATACACACACTATGAACGTAACAGTAGAATAATTCACGGATGAAACAAAACACTTTCCCCTAATATTATAGCGCAAGGACCGCTGGCGACTAACGCAAGTGAGCGGAGCGTTGCAAGATGACGTCACACTGGGGTCACGTGACTGCTAGTGGGCCTCGATATTTTGGGAAATTTCAAATGTCTGTAAAATCATAACTACTTGGTTTTTTTTAATGAAACAAAAACTAGTGTATTTGTATACATAATGGCTCTACTGTTACAAACTTTCAAGCGATTTTGCATACCTAGTAACATTCCTCATTAGGTTAATTACAATAAAAAAGAGGGTAGCTACTCTTTTTATGTTACAAAAAAATACTACAACAACGTACCTAAGCTAATATAATCTTTATGATATTTTACTAAGCAGAAAAGGTAATATGAAAAGTATATAAAAACATACAATTTCATCTTTTTATTATATTCCTAAAGGTATTCTTTGAAATATTTTATTCCTCAAACTTCCAATACCTATTTAATAATTACATGGTAATAGTTTTTTTTTTTATGAACAGTCAAATATTTTTATGATTTTACTTTCTTTTGAATAGTGCAACAAAATTAAATATAAAACTATAATAATATACTTTTTATTGCTATATTTTTTTATATTTTTCCGAAAATTTTGACACAGTGAATGGTCGTTTAATCAAAAAAGTTTTGTAATTAGAAAATAATTCACATTTCCGTCCGTCCGCTTTCAACAATATGGCCGCCAGTTGTTTAGGGTAATGTGGCGTTCGACAAAACTGAGTGAAATTGTTAAAATATTTATTAGTGACGCAAAGATGTATAAAGTTTTCAGCGTTTTATAGCAGTGAATCATACAGAGACGTTTTTACGCAACCTTTTAGTTGGTGTATACATTTCGAATGCATAGAAATCGTTGTCAAAATTGGACAGTCAACAAACTTTTGTTTATTTCATTGGAGTGGATCTATTTGTTCCTGCAGAGAATACTCGATTATGAACCATCCATACTGGTCTTGAAATAGTGGAACAAGGACTGACGTCGACACATTAGGTAAATTATGATGAATTTATAGAGAATTTGTGCTCATAAACATCAGGGTCGCCATTGTTTGACAGGCAGGGGACCAATTTCTAAACTGCTGATATATCTACATACGTATTATATCTTAGTTGTTGTTAATAACAAACGTTATCTCTTTAATTGGTATCCAATGAGAGGTTATAACCTAGAAGAAGAAAACATTGTTCTCAATTTTATTAATTTCAGTCATATGTTGAACTCAGTTCTCTTAGATTTGTTCTACAAGATAACAGTTGTTACTTGTGCTCATAGAAATATCCTTTGTAGAGCTATTTAAATGTTCACAGTCTTGGTTTCTCACATAAAACACTGCTACTGATTTTTATTTTATAACAAACATCTTGTACTATATTTTTTGTCTTTTACAAATGAACCAACATCAATTTTCCATTCAGGGCTTGCTTATTGCTATTAAATGACTTGCAAGAGTGAATGGGGTACACCCATGTCCAGGTGAGATTTTGTGAATTCATATTCATATTGTGAAGTTGAAGATACCATAATCAATGAAAATAAATTGTGAATGTATAGTTGCTTTCACAATTAAATAAGTAGAATGTAATATTTCCGATAAGTATAACTGTTCTAATTGAAAGGGGTACGAACATTTTTGTATGGGAGCTGGCATAGCAACCCGCCGCCATTTTGATTTTTTTTCAATGTCGCGGCGCACGGTGTAAGTGGTATATTTGGGTAGAGGACACTTATACAAACAAAAAATGTTAAGCAATATGGTGACCTAAAGTGTCACGTTTCCGAGATATTTGGAGGTAAAGATCGCCATATGAGCATTACGACAATCATTAAAAATGAACTTATTACGTGTTTATATGCATTAGATTGTATTCAAATAATAGTTCCCAGGTTGATTTAACTTTTTATTAGAATATAGCAAAACAAAGAGCACGAAACAATATTCATTAATTGGTTACCTACTAAACCGCATCGCAATATTCGCAATGAAACACAATGTTGTCAAATAGCTCGGATCGTAGTGGTTAACTTGTTTTCCATGTCGCCGTTATTAACCAAAAATGACAATACTTGTGTTAAAATATCATTTTACCGAGATATTGGAATATAGATGAATATATATATATATATATATTATGAGACGAATGAAGTGAGTTTAAAGTTGATTAAGTACAATTTATGTTCTTGTTTTTAAGCAATAGTGGTCAAATAATATTGCATCACGGTTTTAAAAATATATTAAAACACATAATAGAAACAAGCCGTGACCTTTAAATAAAACGTTTTTTTAAAACTACTTAGGTAGCAAACAAACATACGGCCCGCCTGATTGTAAGCGAAGAAAGCTCCTTTGAGACCGCATAGTTTGAAATTATTTTGGTTCCAATGTGTGAGGATGGACTCCCCGTCAATGGCGAGACTTGCGATGGTAGCAGGTAGCCGTGGGCATCAGGTTAAACAATTCTACAGAACACTGTTCGTTGTACAAGCGGTAGAACACACATAAGGAGGCAAAGTCTCTCCTTAGATTGAGCTGCTTGTGAGCTCGGGATCGTGGACAATTCTAATGGCACGTCGCTGAACCGAGTCTAAAGGCCCAAACTGGTATCCAGGTAAGAGCAGTACTCCATGTAAGGCCGGACTTGTGACTTGTAAAGTTGCAGCCTTTGCCCCGATGTGAAGTACTGCTTCGCTCTGTTGAGCCTTGTTCCAATTAACTTGGTAACATAGATTTTAGGACAAGTATTGTCATTTTTGTTTGTATATTAATGACAAGATGGAAAACAAGTCACCATCCGAACTACTTTGACAACATTGTGGTTCCTAGCGAATATTACGATACTGTTTAGGAGGTAAGTAATTAAAAATATTGTTTTTCGTGCTCCTAGTGTAACTCTATTCTAAAAAAATTATAAATTAACCTGGGAACTATTATTTGAATACAATCGAATGCATATAAACACGTAATAAGTTAATTTTTAATGATAGTCATAATTCTCATATGGCGATTTTTACCTCCAAATATCTCGGAAACGTGACACTTTAGGCCACCATATTGATTAACATTTTTTGTTTGTATAAGTGTCCTCTAACCAAATATATCACTTACACCGTGCGCCGCGACATTGAAAAAAAATCAAAATGGCGGCGGCCAGCTATGCCACAAAGGTTCTATCCCCTTTGTCCTAAATGAATTGCCTGTTGCAACAATTCATGACTAAATAATAACCTTACCTAATAATGATTTCATGTTATCATGGCATATAATGTAATCTTTGTGTAATTATGTAAATGCTAGTTTGCATCAAAGTATTTTATTTTACATTTAATTTGCTGTACTCATGCCTATTTCATACATACATCATAACTACTTGACTACAAAAAGTGTAGAAAGTTTTTAGTAAATATTGTATAGATTCTCTCAACATAGGTTTTTTGGAACCCTTGAATAAGGTAATACTTCTTCATCTTGCTTTTAAAAATAGTATTTTTTAGCACCCTGTTCATTTTTGTGATCCTTTTACTATTTATGTATTATCAATAAAACTGTTAGTGAAACCTGTAAGTTATATATTATGTTTTGTTAGAAAATCAATTAATAAGCTCTTTATCCTGAAACTCTGTCTTATGTGTAAATTACTACTATTTTTATGTTTATAATATGTATATCGCTTCCATCATTTACATTGGTGCCGATTCTGTTGTAAATCGCACTAAACTAATTTTAGTCACATCTCATCTCTTTCTTACGAACATGATTGAAAAAGGATAGAACATAATTTTAAGTTGTCAAATTAATCTTTGCCGTCTTATTTTGCGTGTATTTAGGCGTGACCGCGATAGATGGCGACTAAATTTATATTGAAAACAAGCATTGGACTGACAGGACAGGACTAAATTTCTTACATGCTTTTCTTATGTTCTTTGTTAGAAAGAGACATAGTGACAATAAAATTAGTTTAGTTGTGAACAACAGAATCAGGGCCATTGTCTTCCCCTTTTTCTTTTGCCATCTCTAAACTACCATGGGGTTTTGCTAGTACACACGGCTACAGATCAAGCTATACATTTCCAATATAAGCTGACCTCTCATTGTACAGAAATCCTATACAATGCGAGATCAGCTTATACTGGAAATGTATAGCTTGATGTGTTGCCGTGTGTACTATGTCTTTAATCTAAGTGGGCATTGTACCAGACAATATTTGAAGTTGATCATCATGAAGCTTATTATAAACTGTGATTGTGCAAAATTATAAAACCTAAACATGCCATTGCATCTATGTGTAGACTAAAAAGAAAGCTAGCTCACTATAATAGGCATCATTGTTAATTTGTTAAACAATAGCACTTTTTATGTTGATTTCTCACTTTATTCATGTTGATGACACTAATTACTATGCTCTGCTTCTAAAAACAAGGTCATAACATACATGAAACCTCTGCATATTCTTAGTTAAAATCCTTTTGGCATAGGTGAGTTGTAAAATTAAGTTTCCTGTCCTAGAAATTATTTACAGGTTTGTGAATCATTGCCTAATTCCTAAAAGCTAGCCTAGCTAGGCTATTGGTATATTTCATTTTAAATTATAGACCCAAAATGTAGTTCAGTGGTTTTAGCATAAGAGTTAATAAACAAAAAAAATGGCATGTAAAAATAATGGGCTATGCACCATTCCAAAACATAATAATAATCATTGATAATTAGTGCTTAATCATAAATATTCATTAACATTCATAAACAATAATAGTACATTATGATACATGTGTGCAAAATTGGTCATTAAAAACGAGGCAAATTAAGCTCTCCATTATGTACATACATTTTATTTGAACTAATTCCATCTTTAAACTATTCCAGGTTATGGCAAACTTGAATTTTCAACAAGCACCAAGAAGCCTAGCGAGCGGCGGCGTGGGCGGTCGCGTCGGCTCAGGTCTGGTTGGTGGTGTTTCTGGTCATGTGACACCAACTTTCGGGGGCGCTCTGTCGCCCGGCCGCAACTCCACGGCGATACCAGGTGGAGCCCCCCCCTCTATGGCGTCGAGAGCGACGCTCTTTGGGCAGCGAGCGTTTGCCGATCGGAGGGTACCCATGCCCACCACCTTATCCCAACCTAATTCTAATTCCATGGTAAGTCTTTCATACTGTTTTCTTGGATGAAGAATTACTTAATTATTTAAGCTTTATTAAAATACAGTTAATTTACATAATTATTATGTAATTCTTTACATTCCTGTAACAGCAGATTTAGATGAACTTAAAGAAAATATGTAAACAATCTATGTATTTTGGTTTTCAAATAAATCTTGCGACATATACCCACGTTTTCTCATGTCTAATTGGATGTTTTTGTCAGCTTTGTCTTGTCCCAGATAAATACTAAACCTCATGAAATAAACATTTATGAAAACCATCTATATGGTTTTATATAATTTACAAGTAGTATAAGCTCTGCTTAGTTATGGGTCAAATTGCCGTGTGTAAAGAATGACATCAATCCCAGGACATTTCTATCCCATCTGATTGTGATAATTCTTTGAGTTCTTGTGTGCAGGCCGGGGAAGATTTCTCACAGAAAAAATTTATGCATAGCAAATAAATGACTGGGAATTCGCTCGTAACATGCCCTAACAAAATCAATATGTTTTCTAATACTTTTCGCTTTGCACAGTTTTTACATTAGGTTAATAATTCCTCTTTAGTTAGCAACCTATTAGTTGAGGAAATTATGCAAAATTGTAAGTTCCTATACATTAAACATGTTTACCAGTTGAAGCGCTCGTGGTGTAGCATGATTAGCAGTTATTAATCGATTGGCAAACTCAAGCTACCACTGTCGTGGTCGCTACCTGGATGGGTGACCGCCTAGTGGTATTTCAAATCTAGCGTTTCCGTGCTTCGGAAAGGCACGTAAAGCAGGTCGTCCCGATTATCACTTAATTGTGATAGTCGTTAGGCTAGTTGGAGGCCTTAAGCGGCTTGAAAACTTCAACAGTAGGTTGACCACAAGCCTACCTCCACCGATCCGAAGTGGTCACGCATGGTGGAGTATATGCCTATTCATTTTCACCCTAATCTGTGAAGGGATGCTTGTGCTCATTACATTGGGGACATGATAGGCTGATGATGATGATGATCACCAGTTGACCAGGGTATTAAAGTGATGATTTAAACTACTAGTTTCTTCACCTATCATACATATTTAAAGAAATGTCTTGAAGCTTATTAGTGAATATTCTGAAGTCTCTAACACATAATGTTCCAAAAATCATGATTTCGCGATAATAATATCCGATTTTAATAATAATATCCCGAGCAGGGCTATCTTAAGACATGCCGGGGCCCTTGGGCACTCAAGAATTTGGGGCCCCGTTGGAAAGTAATAAAGTGAATATCAAAAAACATTTTTCTGTTATGATTTTATAAAAACTGATCTAGTGTCCGATTTACATTTTAATTTAGAATGTTGAAGGTGATTCTTACTATCGACCTAATAGAAAACACTTTGTGTAGTATAAACGAATATATCGGCATTTCGGAGACTCCGTTAGGGTGGATATCCCGAGACAATTCAAACTAGTAAAACCAGTTAACTGATATGATAGTATTGGTAAATATATGCTTATATATGCCCCGGCAACTCACCAAAGTTTCGTCATAATCAGATGAATGGTACAGCAAAGCATGTATTGATTTGACAAGTAGTTATATAATTCGCGAGATAAACAACAAACAGACATGCTCCCACAACCCGTGGCGTATCAATAGTTTCTCACCAAGCAGCCCAAATCCTACTCTTATTTTAAACTCCAAAGTTTGTGAATGTTTGTTGATCCAAGTCCTTCTTTATTTGGAAAATGGAAAACATTCGACCCTTTGGAAAAGTAGTTAATCATAATAACTAAGTAATATAATTGTTTCA
>OX596264.1:6551759-6701650 GCA_951394255.1 Polyploca ridens | reverse complement strand
TGATGTGAGATATATTTTATTGAATAGTATACCACATGACAACTATGAAAATCAATTATTTTAAATGAAAATTCTATAATTGATGAAATAATAAAATAAATAATTACGTAGGTATTATGCACATTTATTAATATAAACACTACTGTTATTCGTTTTAACACAAAAAAACTATGGTATTAGAACACTAAATGGAAGATTAAGATTAAATGAGTTAACAACTACTATTATTTTAATATTTTTAATATGGGAAATAATCAATAATCGAAAATAATTAAAAAGTTTCAGCCACATGATTTTTAATTTTCCTCCTAGCATTTTTTCATCCTAATCTATAGGTACTGGAGTATCATAGCTTGACGTCTAGTAGTGTTTGGGCATACTCAAGACTTGGTTTTTTGTCTTGGTTGAGTTGAGTAGCGTCAGTAAGCCAGAAACCATAATACGAAAGCAACATGCGCACAACACCCTACGACTCTTGCGCCTACTTTACATTGACAGTACTTATACCTAGTACTTATATAAACCATTGTACATAGGTATACCGTTGTTTGTGGGCGACGTTGCTTTTGTCTGTTTTTATCCATATTTTATAGTTTTTGGATCTTGTGTGCCGTGATCGTAGCTGAACGCGAAGAACATAATCATCTTTACGATGGATGTAAATACATTCTTCCTTTAAATGCTCTTGAGAGTAATATAGGCTTTTTATACGACTAATTTGGTAAACTAGCATACACGCGCCTGTAAACTTTAGTTTTAGCATATTTGGCTGCGGTATTCTATAAGGTGGAGGACTTCCCCAGTCGAGAGCTTTTTGAGCGAATAAAAGCTATGCTCTCTCAGAACTCTCTGGCTTTATTTAAGTTAATATACCACGAGTTAATTGTCGCAGCTCATCCCAAGCTAGGTGTGAAAAATCTTGAAAGTCTGTTTGTCATTTACCTTGGTCCAGATTGCCTTTTTTCTTGTCCATCCTTTCTCTTCGATTATATGTTGTAAGTAATTAGGATTTTTAGCCAAATCAAGTATTCTTTCAGCGATTATCTCGACATCTTGAGTGTTTATGATCGTTGTAGGAGAAATACATTGAGAATAGCACACATATAATTCGCACATCCCCAATATAAAGTTAATTTGTGTGTTTGGTATTACTTTAATCCAATTAACATGTTCCGATCGCAGCACAACTGATACTCTCGCGCGAAATATATTTTTCCGTATAACGTAGAAGCGCACAGTGAACCAAAGTAAAATAGTACACGTCTATAAGCTTATAAGGAGTAGTATCATTGTCAGTTAAAATTAATATGGTTCATGGAACGCTTCATAAAAATATTATACTTCAAAGACTAAAAAAATTATTAAAATATACAAAAAAGGCGAAACACTCTTTTTTTGGGCAATAATTTCTACAACTTATTATTTTATTTAAAACGTAAATCTCATAAAATAAAATAATATACATCTTAGGCTATACAAATCCATTTAAAGATGGTCGGAAAACAAAACTTATTTTTTTGAGTGTGCGATGGGCGCAAAATTACCCTTATCAACCCACCTCCTTTTAAGATAGGGACTATCTAAAATCAACGGGCAGGATTATTTACAGTGGGGTACATCTGCATCTACACATTATACTTTTAACTAATAAAATATATTTTATAACATATAAATAAAATTAATGAGCGGGTATTTGTAATGTATGTATTTAAAAAAATGCGTTTCAGAGACGCATATTTATGCGTCTCTAAAACGCATTTTTGCCGGATGTCCAATGTGTCCTCCTCTACACTAGGAGGACACTGAGATCATTGAAAAGCTGGTGAGAAAATATGAACAAACTAGATGTCTTAAGTTGTTATTAAAACAGTGATTTTAATTAAAAATTAAATCTTTTTTTGTGTATTTTCTTTCATGCCAGGGGTTTGCAACGGTCCTGGCTTTTGTTACATGACGTTAGAAGTGACGGATATATTTAAAACCTGGATTTTGCGCGACTTGCTTTAAACATCTCACGTGATGGGTAATATTTTTTGTTTTTGTTTCTACTTGAAATCGACCTCAAAACAGACAATTGAAAATCTGTTTTAATTTGCTTATAAAGACGCCCGCGGCGACAGCCCCTGATCTACGATTTTTTTAACCGTAAAGAAGTTGTTAGTGGTGCCCCCTCCACCGTTTGACATAATGAGGAATGTTAATAGGTATGCAAAATGGGTTGAAAGTTTGTAACAGTAGAGCAATTATGTATACAAATAGATGAGTTTTTGTTTCGTTCAAAAAAACCAAGTAGTTATGATTTTACAGACATTTAAAATTCCCCTAAATATCGAGGCCCGCTAACGGTCACGTGACCGCGGGTGACGTCATGTTTCAACGCTCCGTTCACTCATATTAGTCGCTAGCGGTGGTACGTAGGTATCTTACGCTATTAGTGGAAAGTATTTTGGATTCGATTTATGGATTTGAAAAAGGGCAAACGTAAAAACTACATACAATAGGTTGAAATGAAATGAAATTGTTTATTTCGCCAGAAATGTCGTACAATTTAGGTGGAATCTTAAAATAAGGTCTACACATTTCGCTACAGAATAGCATGCAAAATTATAAATTTAAATTGAATCTAATAATTAATGTAATATAATAAAGCAATATAATTAAATAACATGTCCATATCATATAATTATTTTACAAGTTTTATTATTTATTGACGAATACCTAGTTATTATTCTGTTGCCGCCGAAAAGCGAGAAGAAAGAATGCAAATGCAAATGCTTACTCTCCTGCTTGTCTAATATACCTACCCAAAATAATGATTTTATAGCTGCAACGCAAGTAGGTACTTATTGAACCTTTTAAGTTTCATGTTATAGACAATAAATTAGTAATGTTTGTCCATACCTATTTATACACTTCTTAGTAAATTTAAAAAAATACATTGTTTATATTGCAAATGCAGCGAGTTGAATAGATGTATTTAACCTTTTTTATGTCTTATCTTTTTTTTATACAACTAAGTCGGTAAACAAGCATACGTCCCACCCGATAGTAAGCGGTTACCGTAGCCATATAGACGCTTGCAACACACGAAGCATCGCTCACGCGTTACCGACCTTTCCCCCCTCCTCAATGAGCTCTGTCTACCTTACTAACACGCGCAGGAACACAATCTACTTTATTTATCCAAATAAATAAAATTGAAGTGTCTGTTATGTAATATCAAAATAACAATTTTTATTAAACGCACATGAAAGACGGTAGGGTATCCTACGAGGATTTTCCCACGCTAATAAAAAAAAAAATATTTATTTTCCGGCTAATCTCCGAAAGGCTGGAACGATTTTGACTGGATTTTTACTTTCAGTTAGCTTATGGTACCTATAAGAAGTAACATACGTTACATTTATTTTAGAATAAATATTTTTCCCCGCAAAAAAACGGCTGAACCGATGTAGACGATACTTTCACTGGTATATAGCGGATGTTATAAGGAATAACTTAAGCTACTTTTATTTCAGATAATTTATAAGGAGTTCCTTGTAAAATAATTAAAACGCAACGCGCGGGTAAAACCGCGGCTGCGCTGGGGTATCAAATAACTGCACACTACAAAAATAATATTTAGGTTCATAGTAGACTGTCACTATTCTTACGTCAAAACGATCTTCACAGCATTAAACTTTGCTTTTATTTCTAAATAGATCCAACGCCTTCACAGTTTTTATCCATTTCTCTCGCATTTGGACATCCATTGGAACGAGTAAAATCAACTTTTCCGCTGGACTGGTGGTTGTATTTTTACATTTTGGCACAACACATGATTTTCTAGTATTTGTATTGGATATTTAAAAACCAAAAAGTCATAATCTTCTGGGGAAACGTACGGAAGAGCGCGACCCGTCAGGGTATTTGTTCTGTGAGCGCGATTGACTGAGCGAGCGGTGTAACATGACGTCATCGCATCGAGTACCGGGCCGGTGGAATCCCGCGTCGCGCGCTCATTTTAAAATTCCATATCTCAGAAACTAATAGACTTATCAAAATAATTCTTTCACACGTATTTTTTATTTTCTACAGTTAATGCGGAGAGCTAAAATTCTAAATTAGTGAACATTCTTCATTATGTTTTTCAAAAAAGTACATGTTAAAACTGCTTTGCAGCGCAGCAGATTGTTCTCGCCATCTAAAATATAACTTTTTTTTAGTAATCCATTTAGATCACGCGCCTACTAGGGTCGCCAGAGTATTGATTGCACACGGGCGCTGTATGGGCTAGAGCCGGCCCTGGTCTAAGTCTTCATCGTATCCTTCAATACAATTATTAATTATTTATTTAATGTCGACATCGTGTCTAATAAATGCAAAAAAAAATGAAGCTTCATGAAGCATGTCCGGGATGGGAAATGAGAAATGTATAAAAAACGAATGCGGCAATGCAATGGTAAAACACAGTTGTAGCCATTTTACGTAAGGTTCGCTTCTGTCGTGCGTTCGTCCTGATGAGCTAGGTCTAGGACATACGAAACATTAAGAGTGCGTACCAAGCCAGAAAAATATGGCAATGTCAGATGAAACAAACTTATGTCAAATCTTCGCGTGGAGATGAGATGGAGATAGCATGTTTCGCGGAACAAAAATGAACTAAGCGCTTTTTATCTAAATAACTCGTAAAGTATAGAATATTTTTAAAAATCGTTAGTAGCAGCCCTAGGTCATATGTTAGTGATATTCTTTATCGAATTTTTTTCTTAATTAGATACATCATGAAGGAATAAAACCGAAAATTAATTATTATTAAAGGAACTTTGTGATTTTTTTCTATCGAGGAAATTTCATTCCATTATGTTTTTGCTCAGATAGAACCCTCGCGTATATAATGAAAATACCTATATAAAAATATTTTTTCATTTAAATACTCATACAGACCGATTAGCCTACTACCGATTGTTTCCAAGCTGTTTGAGAAGTCCCTACTACATAGACTTACCAATGTCCTTAAGGAGAAGTCCATCGTCCCTGACCACCAGTTTGGATTTCGGAAAGAACATGCCACTATTGAACAAGTTCATAGAGTGTGCAAGACAGTTCGAAGATCATTTGAAAAGAGAGAATATTGCTCATCAGCCTTTCTTGATATACAACAAGCCTTCGACAGAGTTTGGCATAAGGGGCTGTTATTTAAAATTAAAACCTTATTACCACATCCGTTTTATACAGTTCTGAAATCGTATATAACTAATAGAATATTCCAAGTTAAAGAAAACAACTGCATGTCAGGATTTCAAGAAATATCTGCTGGAGTACCACAAGGCTCTGTGCTTGGACCTGTTTTGTACACTTTGTACACGTCCGACTTGCCACAAAACGCGGAGGTTACAGTCGCGACTTTCGCTGATGACACGGCTTTACTTGCCACGAGCGATTGTCCAGTTAAAGCTTCCCGAATGTTACAAAACAGCTTGAACGAAATTGAAAAATGGCTAGCTAAATGGAGAATTGCTGCCAGCGTGTCCAAATCAGTGCATGTAACTTTTGCCCTTCGCAAAGGAAACTGTCCACCGGTCGCTTTGAACGGTACACAACTTCCTCATCACGACACCGTGAAGTACTTGGGTATGCATTTAGACCGCAGACTTACCTGGAAGAAACATGTCCAAACAAAAAGAGATGAGATTAACCTGAAGTACAAAGGTCTCTACTGGCTGCTGGGTAGAAACTCAAAACTCTCCATAGACAACAAGATCTTAATCTATAAATCAATTTTAAAACCAATTTGGACATATGGTATCCAACTGTGGGGCTCCGCCAGTGACTCCAATATAATGATAGTACAAAGGGTGCAAAACTATATTCTAAAACAAATATCAAATGCACCATGGTTTATTAGAACAACAGAGGTCCATGACATTCTTAACATACCAACGGTTAAGGAGGAAATAAATGAACATGGTTCCAAATACAAAAGCCGATTGCAAAAGCACCCGAACCAACTTGCGGGACAGCTTACTATCCCTGAAACTATACGCCGGCTTAAAAAGCGACGGCATATATTTGATGAACCCAGTCAGTAAGAGGACTGACTAAATAAAAGAAAGGGTTGCCTCCACTGGGAGTAGCACTCTACCTGTCACTAGCCTACATCTCATCTGCTCATAGTCTTCATGACTGATCGCAAGATACATTTGGAAAAAAAAAAAAAAATACTATTTACTGGGTAAATTTCAATTCTAAGATTGTTATTTTGCTTTATACGCACTCTTAAGATGCAGTATTTGGCCAGTACTGTTATTTATTCAGTGGCAAAAGACTTACTATTTGCGGAATTAGATTGCTCGGTACTACTCTAAAGGGATTTTCCTGATGGTCTCACAACATTTCACTAGTTTATGTCCATAAGTAAAGACAGGAATAATGTGCGAGTAAGAGTTCATAACAAGCGCCTTATTCTTTTATTTAATTCTTTATTGAACTGGGCTATACTATCACACCATCTATGTGTACTGTGCAGCCTTGCGGGATCTTCAACGGTCTCCACCGTTTAATATGCATGCAAGATGCAATTTGGCTCACTCCAAACAATATTTCATTTGATTTATTGTGACCCTTTCTGTGGAGCGAGTTTCTGTACTTGATATATTAAATATTATGTGATCCAACAAACTATACGTATAAGCCAAAGATTTTCTTTAGTTCGAAACACCTTCCCACGTTTATCGTCATCAGTCATTCCAACGTGAATATACATAATTCCAGTAAATAATGTATCTTATGGTATTAGAATTAGAGCTCACTTTTATTACAGTGGGTGATCGTCGGTGCGACGGTGTGTCTGTCGCTCCTCCTTACATCGTTCACGAACAACTCTGGCAACGTCAACATCGTATGATGGTAATATTTAAAATTTTAGTTTAATCTATTATTAAATTAACCGCCATTTTAGAAAGCCCAATCAAACATAACCTGATGAATTTAAATTGTCTACTTTTGAGAAGATTTATTTATCTTTAGCTGTGAAAGCTGAAGCACGCCAACCAAAAGCCACGATAAAATGTATCAAAACTACCACAAGGACACTATAAAATTACATCGTCATTCGGCAAAATATTCTCTAACGTTGCGTGAATGTAAAGTCTTCGTGATCATATGTGATTTGGAGTTAATACCCTTGAAAGTCGCAGTTCCTAAAATTTAAAAATAAACAAAAGCTGCTGTCTCCAGCTAAGAACGTCCTAGTAACCAACCCTTTATAACGATTGTATAATTGTGTAATGATGATGTTGTGTGAATCAGGAGATGCAGCGTCGCAGTATGATGGGCGACATGAGCGGCGGGCTGGGGCACGGGTTCGCAGTACAGTTCCCGCCCGTGCCGATACCGCCCACCACTGTACTTGCGGTATGTCTAATACTTATACACTATTTATAATTTTAAGGTAACCTACAGGCATACGGCCCGCCTGATGGTAAGCAGTTACTGTAGCATATCGGCGCTGGCATCTTCACACCCTTCTTTTAGAACCCCACGCTCGAAAACGTCCTTAGGAGAACCTGAGCGTCCACGGTGTGAAACTCCTTTAAAACTGCTTTTAAAAAAGAAGACGAATTGCCATATTATTTCGGAAAAATGGAATCGGTAGTCCAGATCGGTAGTCGATCTGTGAAATAGAAACAAAGGGCAAAATTCAGGATTCCGCCGTTGCTAAATGTGTGAACTGCAGAATATAGTATCTAATTGAGGAATTGCAGAATCTATCTTTAGAATCAATAAATCACAGCATAGGCATGTAGAAACGTCCTTGAGAGCACATTATTAAAGAGTATATGACTTCAATATCAGGATGACATCTCAAAGTATCCATCTTGTTATTAATTCTTTTTAGTTTATTTCGTTATTTTTTTATTCCAGTTCCCAGATGAGTTAGAGCAACACGATAGGAGTGGGCCCACTGGGATGCCGCCTGGTTTGCTACCAGCACCTCTGGTCCTGTAAGTAACTATGACTTTTTACGTTTATCACAAATAAAATGCGTACATAATATATATAATGTTGATAAAAATATGCAATTATTTTTCAGCGATGGCCAACATATCCATCACCACATGCATCATTATCTACAGATGCATCCGCCGCAACTGCACATATCAATTCAGCCTTCGGTTATGGTAAGATTATAAAATAGTAGCTATTCATTGTTAATTTAATGCCGACTAGTACCTTTTTAACATTGACTTATATATTACTGGCGTAAGGACCAGGCCAACCGAGAGACGAAATGGCACCACCGCGCTGGCCCTAAAAAGTCAGTTTAGGGCCAACGCGGCTCAGTCGTCTGCGGTCCGCGGAACAGTTCTTTTGAAATAAAATAAAAATAATAATACTGAATACAGCACTACAGTACTAGTACACTGTTTAATATTAATCATCAATGGTGCTGATTCTGTTGTTTACAACTACATTTAGTCACTATATATATCTTTCTAACTAAGAAAATAAAGAAAGGATGTAAGAAATTTAGTTCTGTGAAATTAGTCCAATGCTTGTTTTCAACATAAATTTAATCGCTAACTATCGCTGTTACGTCTAAATGCCGGCAAATGAAAACGGCAATGACTAATTTGACAGCTTTAAATATGTTCTATCCTTTTTCAATAATGTTTGTAAGAAAGAGATGTGATTTAACTAAAATTAGTTCGATTTACAACAGAATCCTCCATTGACATATATATTTTACTAACTGGTCCGGAGCGGCGTCGCGACTTCGTTCGCGTGGTGGCGACCCCAAAGGCCCCATTTAGTCGCCTTTTACGACAGGCAGGGGAACACCGTAGCTGTTATTCTAAGCCCGAGCCACACTTCGCCTCCGGGTGGGATCGGCCCTCTCCCGATCCCGCTAGCAGCCTCCTTCTGGACCATTACGGTCTCACAGAAGGAGGCTACGGCTCTCCACGCTGTAGCCCCACTCAGCATCGCTGGCAGGGAGAGATTTCGTCCCATCTCTTGGACCAGGATCCGCCGCTCGGGTTCCCACGCGGGGCACACCGCGAGCGTGTGCGATGCGGAATCCTGGACACTCCCAGCGCAGTGGAAGCAGGCTGCCATCGCCTCACGTCTGATCGTATACAGATAATCACCGGAGCACTCATGCCCGGTGATTATCTGAATAAGTCTGTAGGTGAGTCATCCAGGCACTGCAGGACTGCAGGCACAAACCGCTCCTCACGAAGCCTTGCGCGCCACGTCGCGAATGCAATAAGTCGCTCCTGCCGTTTGATCGCCTCCAATGCTCTAGCGGACGATGTGGATTCGATCATAGACCCTCGAATCCATGTCCGCCAGAATACCTAGTGGCAGAAAGCGAGCCAGAATAGTTGCCGCCTCAAAAGCAACTCTAGCCTACCCTTTTTTATAGTTATTCTACTGTTCGAGGCGGAGACAAATCCAACAAATTTGAAAATCGGTCCAGCCGTTCTTGAAAACAAAGTCGAGTTTGTTCGAACTCTTATAAGAGTTCGAACAAACTCGACTTTGTTTTATATATTAAGATTATCATTTTCTTGTATGAAGAAGTTTTTTGCAAAATGTGCCAGTGGGCCTATCCTTAGTTTTGAAAACATTGCTTTTTAAGCTTTAAACGACTGACACAGTCATCGATTTATATTTCATCAACTCAAGTTTCATTAAGGCAGTGATAGCTCAGTGGCAGTGGCGTCGAACTAAAGCCGTGACAATGGTCGGGGCTCGAATCCTACAATCGGCCTGAGCTTTCGATGAAGGAAAACATAGTGAGGACACCACAGCACAGACGGCTCTGTAGTACTCGCCTGGCATGTTAAAAATCTGTCGCCAAGCACCAAGCGCTGTGTTTTGCGCTGAGTTGTGCTGGAGAGCCAAGTCCTCCTAGGCTTTGGTATTGTGACCGTTCAAGTATTACGTAAGCACCATAGGGGAGCGGGGTCTATGCTTTTCTTATTTTTGATGACATGGGGGGTCTAGATGGTGATTACGTCAGCAGTAATCATTTTTTACTCTTTTACAAATACGGCAACCCACACATTGTCTATGCTTGAAAACGAAACTCATATTCGAGGATTCCCACACATAATTAATACGTTTAGGTATTCGCTTAGAACCGAGTAGGGGTATTATTGCATGCTATTCACTTGTCTGGTCCAACTCGGCTGGGCAGCGTTCGGGAAGCTCCGGCACATCTTCACGTCTAAAATACCTCAGAGTCTGAAGACAAAGGTCTTCAATCAGTGCGTGTTACCAGTGATGACATATGGAACAGAGACGTGGTCTTTTACTGCTGGCCGAATAAATAAGCTCATAGTCACACAGCGCGCTATGGAACGAGCTATGCTCGGAATCTCTCTACGTGACAGGGTCCGGAACGAGGCATTCGTAGGAGAACGAAAACTACCGATATAGCTCGTAGAGTAAGTAAGCTGAAGTGGCAATGGGCAGGCCACATCGCTCGAAGAACCGATAGCCGATGGGTAAGGAAGGTTCTCGAGTGGCGACCACGTACTGGAAAACGCCGAGCGATCTCTCACCAGGTGGACCGACGATCTGTTCAAAATCGCTGGGCGCCGCTGGATGCAAGCGGCCCAAAACCGTTCGAAGTAGAAGTTTATGGGGGAGGCCTATGTTCAACAGTGGACATCCCCAGGCTGATATGATGATTCACTTGTCTAAATTTACGTTACGTTTCGGTACGATTGACGATTTGACGTGTTGTAAGCAAAGCAAAGCAAAGCAAGTTAATGTTTGTGTTACTGTTGATCCACTTTCGCCAAAGTTGAATTGTTTCAAATTGCCAAATATTACTTAAGATTATAATATTTGTTTCTTACTCTATGTTGAATACCGTGTCTGAATAAAGTATGTTTAAAACTTTAAATGAATATAATGTGAGTTGAAGTCCTCTATCCTAAGCTTATTTTCTTATTTCTAGAATTATAACTGCTGCTCATTAATCAATAATTTCCATAATATGCGACAGTAGCCATACATCAGGTGGACCGCCTGTCTGGTTGTCAGCCGTCTTACATTATATGAACGGTTGTGTTGTGTTGTGTTGTACAGGGCGGGACCCTAGGCGTGGCGCACCTGGCGGGCGTGGGAGTGGGCGTGGGGCTGGTGGACGAGGAGCGTCGCGGGCGCGGCCGCGGCGCCTCGCGCGCCACCATCGAGCGCAACACGTACCGACACGCGTACGCGCGCCCCGCGCCCATACACCAGGACGAGAAGTGCACCATATGCCTCTCCGTCTTCGAGGTCGACTCCGACTGCAGGTATTCACACTACACTACTACTTACTGCGCGCCACCAT
The DNA here is from genome assembly GCA_951394255.1 of Polyploca ridens. Classification (NCBI taxonomy): domain Eukaryota; kingdom Metazoa; phylum Arthropoda; class Insecta; order Lepidoptera; family Drepanidae; genus Polyploca; species Polyploca ridens. Next base: position 6,690,318 of record OX596264.1, on the reverse strand, counting down.
CGAGCGCAACACGTACCGACACGCGTACGCGCGCCCCGCGCCCATACACCAGGACGAGAAGTGCACCATATGCCTCTCTGTCTTCGAGGTCGACTCCGACTGCAGGTATTCACACTACACTACTACTTACTGCGCGCCACCATCGAGCGCAACACGTACCGACACGCGTACGCGCGCCCCGCGCCCATACACCAGGACGAGAAGTGCACCATATGCCTCTCTGTCTTCGAGGTCGACTCCGACTGCAGGTATTCACACTACACTACTACTTACTGCGCGCCACCATCGAGCGCAACACGTACCGACACGCGTACGCGCGCCCCGCGCCCATACACCAGGACGAGAAGTGCACCATATGCCTCTCTGTCTTCGAGGTCGACTCCAACTGCAGGTATTCACACTACACTACTACTTACTGCGCGCCACCATCGAGCGCAACACGTACCGACACGCGTACGCGCGCCCCGCGCCCATACACCAGGACGAGAAGTGCACCATATGCCTCTCCGTCTTCGAGGTCGACTCCGACTGCAGGTATTCACACTACACTACTACTTACTGCGCGCCACCATCGAGCGCAACACGTACCGACACCAGGCATCTCTCACTCCATGTACTTGCGCGCGATAATTGCCTACCGGCCGCCGGACCGTGACTGGTCCATTTCTCAGTTGGTTATCGACAGCCGCGTGGCGCGTTCGTACGCATATATTTCGCTCGAACTGTATGTTGTTCATTCTATGGAAGGTTTAAAGTACCTTTTTATAATTATGTAAAAGATCTAGAGGCCACATTTATTGTAAACATTGAACAAAATATATGTCAGAATCTACCATAAATACAGAAATATACTATTTAACTACCCTTGTATGTACTTGTTTCCTTTTTTTTTTTAACTTTTTGTTCGATTTCGAGTATTCTCCGCAATAAAGTTCAACAATTGTGAATTTCGACATGCATAATTTTATTAATCTACAATATAGGTACTATATTAATATAAGTAATAAAGCGGAAGGGTGTTTTGGTTTTTTTAAACAGTCGGATTCAAAAACATATTTTTATATACGATAGCCAGATATAGGCTAAATCTTATTTTAAAAAATAGGTATCCCTACAAAAACTTCCCAAGGTGTTCCTTGCGAGTGCGCTGCGAAAGGAACCATTGATGATGTTAGAACAAAATGCTTAATGTAGTAAAGAATTGTAGGTCTTCAATATGTCTACAGAAAAGTCCGTGGTGGAATATACCTATCTCCAAAAAAATATTCATATTCAAAAGGTTATTTGCTATTTTGACCAATATAGAATTGATCCTTATCCAGTTAAATATGTTATTTACCTTATGTATTTAATGTAAATTAAATGTGCCCTTTACTTCTTTATTTCTTCTTCTATCCTTTTCTTTACACTCACCAAAGTAAATAAGTTGTTTACGTGACGAGTGAAACTTACGATATACGGTATAGGGTACGACACCACGCAAACGAAGTCGTGCCGATATGGCAGAACAACGTTTGTCAGGTCAGCTATCTATATAAAAATAAAACACTTGTAGGAAAGTTGTATTTTTAACAACTTAACTTTTTTAACATTTTACTTTTTGATTTCATAAAGTGTAAGTACTGTAAATACCTACTGAGATCTTTATCGACAGAGGCATCCCTGGCAATCCACGCTAACCACGCGGCGGCGAGTAGCTACAAAGCAAAACTCAGTTTACGCTAGTAAGCTTAGGTGCATTTTCGTTCGCAACGTCTAGCGACTCAAAAGAGTAGGCTATTATAGAAGTAGGTATTGTAAATTTTGTATGGAGTGATTTATCTGTTACGTAGTAACTATTTAGTAATCTGTGCCGACACGCGTACGCGCGCCCCGCGCCCATACACCAGCCGGGCTATTGCGTATCTTTGGTGGTAATCGTAACGAACACCATTAATTATTACATCCAATGACGCGCACGCGGTACGACGCGACGATGACCAATCGCGGGCCCTGATTGGATGAAATTCATTAATGGTTTTCGTTACGATTACCACCAAAGTTACGCGGTAGAGCCCCTGGACGAGAAGTGCACCATATGCCTCTCCGTCTTCGAGGTCGACTCCGACTCAGTGGCGTAACAATAGGGTGGCAGGGCTGGCCAAAATGCCACGGGCCCCCGACCCAAGAGGCCGCGAGCTATTTACATTGTAACTGAGTTACAGACCTCACGATGTTGTTCCTTCACCGAAAAGCTAGCAAATAGATGATGAATGCATTGAGTACTCCGTACCCTAAGGATGCCAATCGGGACTCTATTCATAAGACTCCGCTGTCCGTCTGTCTGTCAGTGGGCTGTATCTCATGAAACGTAATAGCACAGTTAATAATATATTACGTACAACTAATAGGGAGACACTTGAAATTTCACAGAATATGTATTTCTATTGCAGCTTCAAAAACAAATAATAAAAATTAAAGGGGGCCGCATATAAGAAACGTACGTAAACGTTCCATTAATTTCATAGTCAATTTGAGTTAGTGAATATTATTATTAGTAGTTAGTACGGAACCCTCTTTTTTTTATACTACGAAGTCTGCAAACAAGCATACGGCCCGCTTGGTGGTAAGCGGTTACTGTAGCTATATGAATAGAACATATGGTAGAAAATTTATATGCAAAACACGTGGCATCACTCACGTAACCGACCCATCTCCCCCTTCCCGATGAGCTATGGCGAAGGAGCTCGGCAAGCGTCCGAAAATTCAAACGTGTGGATGGGTGTTTGCCGTGGCTTGCCAAGCGTTTGCGAGTGCTTGCCGCCGATTCGAGCCGTGTCGGTTTTTGATGCACAAATTAAAGGAAGTTTGCGGCAAGCGCTTGCGACCCATCCACACGTTTGTGTGTAGTTAGTATCACTAGGCCTCCGTCACTCGCCTATACCTACCGCGATAAGCACCTACAGCTCGCTTCGAGTCGGGCTCGACTAAACACTCGGGGTCGCCGCGCGCTTGCGAGCGCACGATACTCAGTTGTGTCGGAACGAAAATAAGATATATTTTTTTATACCACTTAGAATGCGTGTTTATTTGTTTTCTTGTGCGATGTTTACCTAGGAACTATATTTATTTAGCAATTATCACTGCATTTTGTTATAATGGAGAGCCGTAACACTAATAAATTAGAGTGGACGACTGTCGTAATCTTGAACGAATTAACCTCTGGACGTGAAGCAAGACAAATTAGTATGAAATCACGTTCAACCAACTTTTGCGGGGGGATGTCACTCTCACAAAGATCTATTTTACGTAATTATTACAACGAATGCAGAATCGTGTGTATTTATACTTCACGCATACTACTATTTTTATTTGTGTGCTATATATTTATACTATTTTTGCATAGCACGCTCTCCTTTTCTAATTACAACAAATACGAAATTTCTTTACGAACTACATACACAAAATTCACATTTACACTAGTGCATGACACAGTCGATACGGTAAGTCGATGAACGAATGAACGATTTTCGGTACGGTATGGCAAGTAACATAATTATTTTCCGTCTATTTGCAATAAGTCATATATTTTATTTATTAGTTATCGTTTACAAACTTTTTAGATTATGGCATCTTACTGATATTATAAATGTGAAAGTTAGTTTAAGATATCGATGTTTGAAATTAATCATGTATAAACAGCTAAACGGATAAATTGGCACAAAATAGGAAAAAATGCCGTAGAGCGGAAAGTAGTAGTAAATCATTGGTAATACTTAATAATAAAACAACTTGACCTATTATGTTGACAATTTGTTCTGTTTGTAGGGGCATGCTACAGATATTTTTTAGACAATAGGGAACATGCATTTAACTAATTTATTCATAAAATGTATTTAAAGAGACCTTGGTATGGAACCCTAATGCCCATTTTCGCTAACAACTCTTAAATAATAAGTAACCCTTAGGCGCCGATCCCACAGAAAGATTTCTGGAGTTCCGAGTTCCGAGTTCTGCATCTGCATCTCCGTGTTGACTATTGTGCACACAGCAAGCAGTCTAGAGTTCTAGAGTTCTGCAATATTCGCTACTGATCGCACATCATACACTTTTTTTACTTTCAAAGGCCCCACATAGCTTACAGTCAACGCGGAATGCAGAACTCGGAACGCGGAACTCTAGAAGTCTTCTCTGTGGGATCGGCGCTTTAAGGCTAATTAGGTAACACTTAACGCTAGTTTTATTTTCAACGATATTTAGGTAACACCTAAATTTAAAAAAACTTGCAAGTTTGAGGTGGTATATAAAAATAATTTGGAAATTTATGCTCTAATAAATAGATATTTATACCTCCATGGTTTATAATTTACCTATAGTAAAGTTTAACATAGACGTAATCAGGTAATATATTGCGTACGCAAAATCTTTCATTCGTTTTTATTATTATCGATATTGTTCTCGACAGCGTTAAGCACTAATTCTAATATGACAATCATGTCATAATAATAATGAATGAAGGATATAAGCCGACTATGTATGAAAGTGATAGTTTTCGGTATTATCTCATGGAAGTTTTGGTTTATTTAATATGGTTGGATAATATTTATGCATGATTTGAAATAAAATGATTTTAATGTAAATTACTTGTAAAACTGTAATAAAAATATACTTGTGAAATTAGATATTGCTCTTTCCACCACTATAATTTCTACGTGATTTCACGGCACATTTCGTCATTTTCTCCTAATGTTTTCTCGATGACATTGAATGTTATACTGCGACAACTGTCATTATTTTTTTCAATACCATGCCTAAAAAGCATGGTTCGTGGCGAAAGGGGTGTAGGCGCGGTCACTATTAGGGCAGGTCCAGAGGTTAAATCGTTCAAGGTCGTAATAAACAGAAAAAATAAAAGTTGTTGTTTTTAAAATTACTGCAAGATTATGAAATGTAAGAAATATATTTATTTTGTTTATTTTACACGGTGTTTTAATCAGTATCATAATTAATTAGTTGTAGTTGATATAGGTAGGTAGCCCTGACGCTCGTAAGGTCATTTCGGCTAACCTTAAATACAAAGGAATTGCGCTCTATTACGCGTAGCGTTAAGGTGTAATTTTGAATGAACGTAGTGCTCTGCAAATATTGTAGGCTATTAAAAAGGCGGCATTCCCTCAAGATCAAAAGAGTGCAACTTCTGTACGTTAGTGCTATTATTTATTTTGTGGTAGCCTTGCCCACTAGCGGCGAATAGACGTGTGCCTTCGTACTTGGTTCCGCCATATCCGAACTCTTTTACAAAATTTCATATATGTCGGCGGTCAATCCTTTTTCCTTCCCTATCCTTTCTCCTTATCGCACGCACGCCTACCTGCATATGCGCGTTGCCCTCGACGCGCCCGCTAGCCGCGCCATAGGACTGGCTGCAGATAGCGCTGAACGCCGATGAAGAAATAACATTTTGAATATTGACATTCAAGAAGAAAATTGGAAGAGAAAAGTCGCAGTCGCTATCAAAAGAAAATAAAATAAAGAAAATTACGAAATACCTGGAAATACTAATAAAGAATTCTACGCTGATCGCAAGGACCCGCAACATACATCAGAAAGGTAGGCGTGCACAATACCTTACCTTTTTTCCTCTATCCGATTCGCTGACATATTTTCCATCCTAGATTACAGTCCAAATTCGCAGTTTCACCATTTTTGGTCCTTCGAGCCGGATTCTCATTTTTCATATCCTTAGGGATCATCCATATATAGGTTTAGATTCGTCTAAATACCTAGCCCCGCTGTTCGTTCTAGATTCGTCTAGATACACCCGCTGTTTGTTATAGATTATTCTAGATACACCCGCTGTTCGTTCTACATTCGTCTAGATACTCTCATATTTTTTCAGTCTAGATTTTCTAGCACCTTCCTAGTTTCTTCTCAACCGCACCTTATTGAGGTTACCTACCTATTTTGTCGTAAATATAATACTTACATAAAACCGCTTACTTCAATTTAGGATACCTAACCTACATAAAACTGCTATTTTCTATTAGTAGAAATATAATATTCTATCCCGTTTCGTTTATTTCATAATTTTGTGTTCAACTACTTCGTCAATATGCCTAAGAAAGGGGACACGGAGAGTTCAGTTTCTAAAACAAATAATGAATTAATTTTATTAGAAACCAAACGAGATACCCTTTTCGAGTATGTTCAAATAGTCTATGATAGTTCAAAAACAATCGACAATAGTGAGGAATGTATGGAAAATTTCCTGAGTTCTGTCGAAACTATCGATGACATTCGCTTGGAATTTAGGGAGTTAGTAAATGAATACAATCGCACTCTACTCAAATGTGATCCTACTAGTAAACCTAACTTTAAATCTTTAATCTCGTTTGAAGATTTATACTGTCGTATCAAGCGTGTACTAAAGCGTATCGAACCCAAACCTTCGAGTGTGGACTCTGATCATGATCACAAGGATCAGAAGGGGTCAACTGATCGTTTAGGTTTAAAATGTAAGAAGCCATCCTTACCGCCGATCGAAATTATGACATTCGATGGGGACATTCGAAATTGGCCTTTATTTTACTCAAGCTTTAAGTCTATGATACACGACAATCCATTGCTGACGGACGCTGAGAGGTTGTACTATTTAGTAGGGAAGCTCTCAAGTAAGGCCAAAGCAGTGTTCGCTGGTATCGCGCCGTGTGCCGAAAATTATGACGCAATATTAAAATGTGTCATTGATAGGTATCAAGATACGCGTACTCTCGCATCTACTTACTTAGATCAGATGTATAATCTAAAGTTGAGCGGTCCCGCTTCTTCATCTAAGTTTCAAATATTTATGGATCAATTTGCCACCGCAGCGAGCGCACTTAAAAACCTGAAGCTTGATAATTTGTCCGACTTCATGATGTTGCATATCGCTTTGAAGAAGTTAGATGAGGAAACGATCCGAGCATTTGAATCACAGTATCGCGAAGAGAAGATGCCTACTTTCGTTCAGCTGACAGATTTTATTAGAGGACAGTTTAGGATTTACCAAAGTATGAAACCGACCACGAGTACGAGTACTATTAGTTCTTCACGAAATACGAATAAGCCGCGAACTCATGTACCAAATCCGCAATCTTATTTAGCTGTTTCCGCTTCTCAGAAAAAATGTATGTGTGATAATATCGTACATGATCATTTTTACAAGTGTCCTAAGTTCATGGACTCTACTCCATCCGCACGGTTCAAATGTATTAAAGAACATAACGCATGCATTAATTGTTTAAGTTTAAAACATAGATCCCGCGATTGTAATTCAAATTTTAAATGCCGCAGTTGCAATCAAAAACATCATTCTTTACTGCATTTTAATAATGACAATAACCAGATCGCATCGCAAACCAACACTAGTGGAATGATTGTTGCGTCTGGAATCGAACCCGCATCGAGCGCACAGTCTGCTAGTGCTGCTCTACCGCGAGTTCCGCCGTCGCCCGTCACATGCGATACGAACGTATCATCTTTGCATACTTCTATTGCTGCGTCAATTCCGGTATCTGTGAGTAGTGATGGTCACAACGCGCAATGTATGCAACTTACAACGATATTGCTGTCAACCGCGAAAATTGTTATTTATGATCAAATGGGACAGGCACACTTAGTAAAATGTTTATTAGACTCGGGATCTCAGAGCAATTTCATAACACACGAATGTTGCGTGCGTTTAGGTTTGAATTATAATAAAAATATGCAAATAATAGTGCGTGGTTTCGGTGGTTCTGAAAAACCTATCAGAGGTTCCACTGATTTTAAAATATTTTCGCGTTTTTCTAATAATGTTAATTTTAACGTATCGGCACATGTTGTCGACCGCATCACGGATAACCTGCCGTCGGTTCCCGTGGACGAGTCAGCGTTCGCGCACATGACTTCACTCCCGCTCGCGGACAATACGTTCGCTACGCCCGCTGAGGTGCACGTACTTCTTGGTGCATCATTGTTTCCGCACTTGTTGCTACCGGGTAAGGTACATAGCAAGGTGAATGGAATACCGCCCGCTATCAAAACCGTCTTAGGTTATATTATTATGGGTTCTGCTCCCGTATTATTACCGAATAATATTAAAATGACATCAGCATGTTGTGCTGTCGTCCAACATTCATTGGACCACCTTCTCAAGAAGTTTTGGGAACTCGAGGAGGTTACCGCTCCGCCCGCACATAGTCAAGATGATATTGAGTGTGAGAATCATTTTCGCGTTACCACTACACGTGATTCTAGTGGTAGGTATACTGTTGCTTTACCGTTTAGTGACGATGTCTACAAGTTAGGAGATTCATACTCTACCGCACATAGACGCTTTCTGTGCGTAGAACGCAAGTTGGAGTCGTCAAATACACTGCGCGCCGCATATAGCGATATCATTCGTGAATATCTTGATAAAGGTTATATCAGTGAAATAGGACATTTTAATAATATCGCTCGCGATTCCACCGCATCCTATTTCGTCCCGCATCACTGCGTGCAACGTGAAGATAGGACGACTACCAAAGTACGTATGGTTTTAGACGCCAGTTGTAAGACTAGCACAGGGTTGTCTCTGAATGAGGTGCTACATACAGGCCCTAATATACAGGGTGATTTGTATGCCATACTTTTGAACTTTCGCCTTTTTAATATAGCGATTTCTGCCGACTGTCGTCAGATGTTTTTGCAGATTGGTATGCAGGAATCAGATCGCAGGTTTCAACGAATTCTTTTTAGATTTCACCCGCAAGATCCTATATCGGTCTTTCAATTTAATAGAGTTTGCTTTGGAATGAAGTCGAGTGTTTTTCATGCCGTTCGTGTCGTTCATCAGCTCATCGCCGATGAAAGGCATAAGTTTCCCACAGCTGCTGCGATTGCATCCAGTTCGACGTATATGGATGATGTATGCTTCAGCATAATGGCGGATGACTCATCGCAGAATGATGAAGCCGTCGCTGTAGCTGCCTGTATCGAGCTGATTGACATGTTTAAGTGTGGTCAATTTGACCTGGTGAAGTGGGCTAGTAACTCGGTCGCTGTTCTGCGCAACATTCCCGCATCACATCGAGCTTCTTTTGATCTTGAGATTGACAGAGGTGCTGCACCGCAAAAAATATTAGGTATGCATTGGGATAGGGCTGATGATGTCTATAAATTTAGGGTTGTCACACCTGAGTCAGGATGCAGTAAACGAATTATTTTATCAGTCGTCGCACGCTTATGGGATAATTTGGGTTTAGTGGCTCCCGTTATATTATATGCCAAGTTACTTATTCAAGAGCTTTGGTTATTGAAATGTGATTGGGATGACACGCCTCCTCAAAGTATCGTGAAACTTTGGTTACAATTTTGCAATGAATTGCCTTCGCTCAACGACATACGCATACCGCGACATCTAGGGGTTGTTCAGGGTTGCGTAGCTAATCTTATAGGTTTTGCTGATGCAAGTGAACGCGCTTACGGATGTGTAATATACCTTCAGGTCATCGTTGGGAATACTAGAACGGTTAGGCTAGTATGCTCTAAGTCCAAAGTTGCGCCGCTTAAAACTATTACTATCGCTAGGTTAGAGCTGTGTGCTGTTCTTCTTCTATCAAAGTTGATGCGTAAGGTACTTGATAATTTTGAACCGCGGTATAAAATCACTAATATATTTGCTTTTACTGACTCTAAAGTCGTCTTATGTTGGATAAACTCTTCGCCGCACCGTTGGCAAACGTTCGTTGCTAATCGCATTGCCAAGGTCGTTGATAATATTCCTGTCGGTAGTTTTCATCTCGTAGCAGGAATTGAAAACCCTGCTGACTGCCTATCGCGTGGCCTCTCTCCAGCGATGCTCATCAATCATCCGCTATGGTTTTCAGGCCCACCGTGGGTTTCTAAAGATCCAGCAGAGTGGCCTATCGCAGAGTTTGATCTTGGCGATAACAATGAAATGCCAGATCTAAAGCCGCTTGTACATACTGTAACTACAACCGCAACTGAATCGCCAATTTATACACTCGCTCAACGTATATCTTCATGGTCGAAGCTTTTACGTATTGTTGTATTCGTTTTAAGATATTTAAAAATTTTACCCCGCAACCATATCGTGACTTGTTCCGATTTAGATTTTGCAGAAAAAGAAGTCATAAAGGCTTTGCAATATATTCACTTTAGTCGCGATATACATAACTTAAACAATAATAAAAATTGTTCACCCGCTATGCAAAGGTTAAAACCGTTTTTGGATAAAGACGGTATTATTCGTGTCGGTGGACGGCTATCGAATGCTAATTTAGATTTTTCTCAAAGACACCCGCGTGTTCTACCGAGACACGATCACGTGGTTGATATAATTATCGATTATTATCATAGGAAGCATTTACATGCCGGACCCGAACTGCTGATGTCCTTACTCAGGCATCGTTATTGGATACTCTCCGCGCGGCGAGTTATTCGCCACCGCATACACAAGTGTAATACTTGCTTTAGAGCAAAACCGCAACCATCTTTTCCTATGATGGCGGATCTGCCTGCTTACCGAGTGAACCAGGTTATCAAACCGTTTTCACATACAGGCTGTGATTACGCAGGACCTCTACAATACACGCCAGTTCGTGGTAGAGGAGTTAAAAGCCGCAAGGCATGGCTTTGTATTTTTACTTGCCTTACAACACGCTGTATACATATTGAAATAGCCACGGAGTTGAGTACTGTCAATTTTCTCGCTGCACTCAAACGCTTTCTTTCCCGCCGTGGTCCGGTTCAGTGTCTCTACACTGACAACGGCACAAATTTTGTAGGTTGTCGATCATACTTACGAGATCTTTACAAGTTTCTAGATGAGTATCGTCCGCGTCTCGAACTTGAGCTTTCTGAAAGCCGCATAGATTTCAAGCAAATACCGCCTGCCAGTCCTCACTGGGGTGGATGCTGGGAGTCTATGGTTAAGGTAGTTAAGTCTCATTTATTTAAAGTCATAGGACAACAGATACTCTCTTATGAAGAGCTTTCGACAGTTCTTATTCAAGTTGAGGCACTTCTTAATTCGCGTCCACTTACTGCTTTGAGTAGCGATCCCGCAGAGCCGTCTGCTCTTACGCCGGCTCATTTTCTACATACCGCACCTCTTTTTTCGCTACCCGCCTCTCACATAGAATCAGGTAACTTGCTAGAGAGACATTCGCTATTAGATAGATTAGTCCAGTCATTCTGGCGGCGATGGAGAGTCGAGTATTTGCATAAATTGCAAGCCCGTGCCAAGTGGACCATCCCATCCACTCCGATTCAGCTAGGATCAGTGGTGGTTATTATTGTAGACAACGCGCCGCCTCTTTCATGGCCTCTCGGTGTAGTTGAAGCTATCCACCCCTCGAAGGATGGTACGACGCGTGTAGTCACCGTTAGGACGAGTAAAGGGAGCTTTGTGCGCCCAGTGGTGCGATTGTGTCCATTGCCAAGCCAATGATTGACTAGTGTTTAATACTTATACCTACTCAACTTATCTTAATTTAAAAATTATATTTCTAAATAGGTTCAGTATCCGCATTTTCATTAATATTTCTAAATTTTTAAAGGTAACCCTTTAAGGCCGGGGGGAAATGGTTCCGCCATATCCGAACTCTTTTACAAAATTTCATATATGTCGGCGGTCAATCCTTTTTCCTTCCCTATCCTTTCTCCTTATCGCACGCACGCCTACCTGCATATGCGCGTTGCCCTCGACGCGCCCGCTAGCCGCGCCATAGGACTGGCTGCAGATAGCGCTGAACGCCGATGAAGAAATAACATTTTGAATATTGACATTCAAGAAGAAAATTGGAAGAGAAAAGTCGCAGTCGCTATCAAAAGAAAATAAAATAAAGAAAATTACGAAATACCTGGAAATACTAATAAAGAATTCTACGCTGATCGCAAGGACCCGCAACATACATCAGAAAGGTAGGCGTGCACAATACCTTACCTTTTTTCCTCTATCCGATTCGCTGACATATTTTCCATCCTAGATTACAGTCCAAATTCGCAGTTTCACCAGTACTGTTTTAACTATTCAATGCCTAAAAATAAACCTGCTGCGTAAAAAACAAATGAGTTAATGGTCTATCCAGTAATTTTACAATTCCTCGAATGCTACCTTGCATTTTTAAGAGGCTTACCAGTCGACGTATATTTTTTTTTGTTGGATAGGGTTGAAGTTGGTCCCATATAAATTTGGAAAAAAATATCTACCCTAAGGGTGGAATAATAGGGGTGATTTATTGTTCACACACAGATTTTAATGCTGAGTTGTATATTAAATTAAATGCAATCAAAAATTAAGCATGTAGTAATGGATAAACCTGCTGCTTAAAAAATATGACTGAATGGTATATCCAGTAATTTTACAATTGCTCGAATTTCCTGCATTACCCTGCATTTTGATCGTAAAGGATTGATCAGAAACAAGATACTAATGTGTGGAATCATATCAGTAAAATTTTATATAAGCATTTAATGGAAATAATATACAAGAAATAAATACTTATGGTCACATTCCGTAAACATTTAAAGAAGAAACGTTATTCCATAAACGAGCTCGGCGTCCGTCATGCTTGCTTGTCAACGCACTCGCAAGCGTTTGCAAGCGTGTGTATGGGTACGTTTGTCTCCCTTGATTTGTCCAAGCGCTTGTGGGAGTTTGCGGCAAACGTGTGGACGAGGCATTAAGTTATTTGGCTATGGTATTCTGTGAGGTGGATGTACTTCCCAGTCGAGATGCTCGTTATGCGTAAAAACGCTATGCTCTACCTGTCTTACTTACCTTGTTGTGACTATACTTATTTTAATTTAGCCACATTGGTAAAAGCCGTAAACACCAAAGTCCTAAAAAATATTGAACTGTTCCAGACGATTACCCTGCATGCACCTATTCCACATGGAGTGTGTGGACCAATGGCTGAGCACCAACAAGCACTGCCCCATCTGTCGCGTGGATATCGAAACACATCTCAACAAAGATGCCTCATTCTAAGGTAAACAAATACTCAATTACATTTATTATATCTAAACCATGATAAATGATAATTTAAGGCAATGAGGGCTATCGCGCTTGAATTCACCTCGAGAGGCGCTAGTGTAAAGTCAAGTCTCTATAAATGTAATGAACAAAATGTTAAATGTAAAAAGCTCGTAAACAGTAAATCATCACGGATTTTCACAAATTATTCATGTGATTTTGTTGTCTTGAGCTCATTGAGTACCAATGATTTTTTACTCTTTTACAACTTCAAAAATAAAGAATTAAAAATATATAATGCCGCTAATGATGTCAGTTTTAGATCATGTTTGTTATGGGTTCTATCTCAAGAACGAAACTAGTTAGGACATTGGAATTTCTGTATATTACATATGTAATACCTGTCTTTGAACAAAAACAATAGTGAAATATGGAAAATTAAAAAATCACTATGTAATAAAATTAATATTTCGTAAAATCATAGCACAGGAAACAGAACCACAGAAATCAGGTGGTGTCTTACTCGCTCTGGAAGAACTAGATTGAAATTGAGGCAACCTGCTTTATGTGTTTCACCCCCCTTATAACACCACCCCAGTTCTAAACAAAAATATCATGTGAACATTTTGAATTATGTATGTATCTAAAACAGGTGATATTAAATAGTCATAATAAAATCAATTGAAATTTATTCCATAAAATTAATTTATTTGTGGGTTTATATTTACATAAATTATGTTAAGCTTTTGCATTGCATAGGTATTTAATGAAAGTTTTCGTTATTGAAATGTGTAATCTTGTCTTATTATTTATTTATTTGGTTGGATCACGATTTTGCCTTGGACTTGGTCTTCTTTTCATTAGATGCATCTTGGATAAGTTTGTCTTGAAGCTCTGGTGAGCTGATGATGGCTTTCTGTTGCAGCTCCAAGCTCTCCTGCTGGAGGTCATGGGTCATCTGCTTCTGAGCATTGCAAGTCCTGAGAACATGGTACTGCCACTTAATTGTACATAGTTTAATGTAACCCACAATAAGAAATAAGCATAAAATATTATTTTGTTTACTTTTATTTTTGTTATATAATCTTCTATTATTATTATTATTACAATGTTAGCAGTCAAAAGTGGTGACTATTATTGTTGATTTTTAATGATTAAGGCATATAATTAATCAAATGAGATGAATATTATATTATAATAATTTTGTATAAAGACAATTTGTTAATTTTGAACACAATCAAAAATAAGGTATAAATGGAAAAACTTTTTTAATCACTTCACAAACGTAACACCTAAAATATAAAGTTTTTTTTAATAAATAGCTTTTTATTTCACTCTCGTTTTCCGGCTTTTCGTTGTATTGGATATCATCAAATATCTTAGTATGTTTCATTATTACTACCAAAAATTATGAGAAAAGAAAAAAGGTGGGTAGAAAAGGGAATTTTCCTGTTGAAAACTTGTTTCAAAACTTGGTGAAAATATATTATACATACTAGCTGCTAGAAATGCGCCGAGTACTCGGTTGTTACTCGGTACTCGGCATACTCGGCCATTTTTTTTGTACTCGTAATCGGCCGAATAACTCGGTTTGACTGCCGAGGTACTCGGGAAAAAAGTCATAAACTTATAACCTGACCTCATCACGCCTAAATACAACGTTTCAACTACACCAAAGTATGCATGTTTATAGGACAGTTAAGACAAACCACACATTTCATCAACAGTACCTAACCTTCTGATATCAACCATAGTAAACATCAAAATTCTCAAATAATAGTATATGACGATACAGTGCTTATACACGCCGTGCAAAAATGACTATAACACGTGTGTAAAAAAGCCCGCCCTTATTATACGCTTTTCCATGTAAAAAAGTTGTACTTTATAGGGTCGACGGGACGGGTCACTCACTTCCCTCCAATATGGCGAGGAGGGCGATGTCTGCCACACGCGTCATATTGCTAGGTGCTGCTTGGTGGGGCTGGTTTGCTTAAGTTTGCTATTTATTTACTTATTAATATAGAAAGAAATCTGAATTGTTGTCAGTTCTATTAGAATGTAAATAATCTAAGCTTGTTTTGAAAAGAGTAATTGCTGAGTTTATTGCCGGCGTTTATCAGCAAATGCAACCTTGCGAACCGGTATTAGAGTCAGACTTTTCATAACTGCATGCGAAGGTCTATTTGAATAAATGATTTTGAATTTGAATTGAATTTTGTTGGCGTACCACTCGCTCGCCAGCCGCACGTTACGACTGTTACAAGCAAGTTTAAACTTGTTTTCGCGCCCTAGACCTGCGTCAACATAACCGAGTTACCTGGCAGAGTACTCGGTTCGGTAAACATAATACCGAGCAATACTAGGTACTCGGTTACTCGGTAAAACTTGTACTCGGCGCATCTCTATTAGCTGCCTTCAAGGTTTAACCGGCGTTCGCGAGATAAAAAGTAGCCTATTTCCTTCTCCATTGCATAGCATAAGCAATCCATCCACGTTTAGGTGTGAAAGAGTAACAAACAGACAGATTTACTTTCGCATTTATAATATTTGTATGGGTAGGGATGTCCATATTAAGTAAGAATTTTCTGGAATTCAACCCCTTTTGAGGATTTTTTTAAATATGAAACTTGGATTCAAATATTGTTTGAAGTTAATAATTCCCTTATATATCCATTTGTTTAACTTTCTATACGCCCAGATGGTACTGTGCCCCCTTACCATCAACTCTTATTGTGATTAAATATAATAATAAATCATATGATTTAATAAATTCGTAATTTTTGTGCAGTAAATGGGTGTAGGTAAATAAAGTGCTTCACTTCTCAGGCAACTAATAAGTAATCTGTGTGTGGTTATGAGACAGTTGGTCCCTTATTTGGCTTCTCCTCTTACATGTGTAGTATTAAGTATGGATTACCTGCAGGCATGGTCAATCCTTTCGCATATGGCATCTGAAGCAGCTATGTTGCCTGATAAATATGATATTTCTGCTGCAACAGTTGCTAATTTTTCTGCATAATCCATATAACCTAGAAAAGTTGCAGTTTCAAATTAATAATATGGTACCGCTATATTTTTTTATTTTATTTTGTCTGTTTATATTCAGAAGTACTTATTGGTGTTGAAGAATTAACCTTATTGTAAAGCAATAAGATTCACCTGAATCATCAATTAACCATTAATGAAAGACATGACTTGAAAATATAAACTTTTCTCCTGACGATAATGTATGATTATTATTTACAATTTGGTCCCATTTGTAATAGTTGTCCCATGACAAACCTAACTTACATTTACCATACACCCAAATTAATATCTTGTCCTCCTACTAACTCTATTAAAGCAAAATTACACAGTTGAGTTACTAAGCCACTGCCCACAGTGTGCATGTCTGATTTTTGGTACATTTAATTAAAAAAATAAAGTAACTTACTAAAAAGTGTACGTAGGTTGTGTTTGAGGTCACAGAGGGATCCCCTCACAGCAACTAACTGATCCCAGTGATGTGGTGGAGTCCCATCTTCACCCCATTCCAATGCTTGTGTCACAAGACTGATTTCTTTAGATAAAGCATCTCTTAACCTGTGTTTAAGATACAGATGGTGTTATTCAATAAGCAAGTAAATAATAAATTACTTATCAATACTATCCTAACTAATATTATAAATGTTAGTTTGGTTGTTACGCTTTCACACCTAAACTGCAGAATCGAAAGTGATGAATTTTGGCATACAGATAGCCAATTGTATGTAAAAGGACATAGGCTACTTTTTATCCTGAGAAAAGTCTAAAAACTATGTATTTCTAAGAACCTTTCGCTAGTATCCTGTATGGCAACTAAAGTAACTGTAAGAAGTTGTGTAGCAGCATTCACATTCACAGTGGTCGATTGTCGGATCAAGAAATCATGTTCTAAACTTTCTTCATCCCAAGACAGGTCGACGTCCTTATGTTTCACCTCACAGGAGGCTGTGGTTACGATCCCCACGGTAACAGGCGTAATCTGCCTAATTTTTGCGACCACTGTTCTCCTATGCACTTTGCAAGCGGATTTTACAAAATTAATGATTCTGTTCCTGAACATTTTGTCTCTGGGATGTACGGCTATAACACGACTTTAAATTAAATTCAAGCTTATATCACTCCATTATTATTTGAATGAAAATTGTAACGAAAGTCTTGTTTTTATAGATCGATGAACCAAAGTATGTAAACATTTGAAAATTTATGAGAGAGGTTAGACATTTTAATATTGTCTGTCATAGATTGTCAGTTGGCCGGCTGTCTGTCAGTTAGCTGTCATCTTTTCTGTCTCGGACATAGATAATCTTGAATATTCAAAAGTGTCTAATCTGTTCACAATCTGTAAAATATATTTAAAAAAAATATATAAGCGCGGGCACACACCTACCGTTTCTGTTCTGTTCTATCAAGAATAGAACAGAAAATAATGAAATCGGGAGCTTGCATACAAAATGTACCACTCATCACATACCTACCGACCCCGAATCGGGTCGGCAAGAATGTCCAGTCAGCAAGCAACCGGCCAGCATCTCCGATTAGAACCACCTCGCCGCTCAGAAAGAGGCGTGGCAAACGTACTAGCTCTGTATATCGTCACACACAGCCCGGTTACAAAATCGCCAGCGGTTTTCCCAGATTTATTGTAATTTTTGTAACCTTTGTAAGTTTAAAGTGTTAACCCAGTGTCTTCTCGTCCTTATATACTCTTCGTGCCAAAGCAGTAAATCAATGCAGATCAGGTTCGTCATTGTCCGTTATGATTTATGGTGTAGTAGATGCCTCTGTGTAGTAGTTACGTCTACGCCTCTCGGCAAGCTCTAGACTACAACTGAGCGCGATTCAAGAAAGTCCGGCGCCTGCGTGTGCGTTACGATGAACCCGGTTTCTATGCTGCTCTACAAGAACAGACAGAATCGGTAGGTCTGTGGCCGCCCTTAAAGGAGAACCTCATGAGAAACTGACCGATTTAGTTGCAGCAGACGAGAGACTACTATCCGTGCCGCATTTTATAGTCTGTGAAAATGGAATCTATAAGTTTTTTTTCATACCACTTAGGTGGCAAACAAGCATACGGCCCGCCTGAGGGTAAGCGGCTACCGTAGCCTATGCATGCTTGCAACACCACACGCACGCGTTGCTGACCCTTCATAAATCTTTTCACACCCCTTTTGAAGAACGCGCCGTGGTTTGTGGGGAGCTCATGAGTCTGAGCGTCCGCGGAAGGAAGCTACGCGGACGCTCAGACTGTTTGTTACCTTCGTAGCAGGGCCGCGCCGCGCGCCGCCCCCGTGTGCGAAGTGTGCGGCGCACACAGGCGCCGAAACAATAGGGGCGCCACTATCGAAATTATTTTTGTTACACTTACACAACAACATACCATATAACATATTTCTTTGTAGTGGAGTATCGATAAATTACAATAATTACGAGCTCAGCGTTAAAATCAAAAGAACCGCCATGAGTTTGTTTGAATGAGTTTATGAACGCAACCCGACCGACGCGATGTCTGCGACGCAAGCAGGGTGCTGTCACGGGGATTCCCCGACAGCCCGACTTTAAGGCACGAGAGAGCAGGGTTGGATTTCGTAGTATAATTATACTATTTGTACCATAATTTTGTGATGTGTAGTGTGTAGTATCGTATTGCCATTATACTACGCAAAAATACCATAATTTTACCTTTAGGTCGATTGACTACTGTTATTGGTTGAAATAAATAAAAAATATTACTTTAATTACCAAATAAAGTTGTAATTGTTGTTGTAGTTGTAGTAAATCGCTCTATTGATTCCTGATACTTTCATGCGATGCTGTGAATGAAAGTAAATGTACCTAATGTGTATTGAATTTATTCCATCTGACGACATGCTATGTCGTGTCAATGCCAAAGACAAAGTTCACAGGCGCTGTGGGGGGTCGTCGCGGCCCTGCTTCATAGAACAATATGGCTAAATATTTTAGTGATTAGCGACCGTAGTAGTTCATTTGGCATACTGTGGAATTGATACTGGAATTATTAGGTACCTACAGTACAATATTCCATCGGGATCGGGGCCCCAAATTCTTGTATGCCCAAGGGCCCCGGCATGGCCCAAGACAGCTCTGAAAACCCTAAATAACATAGTAGGTGCAATGAATATATCCATAAAACGGCAAAATGTTAATAAACTCATGTAATATTTATTACATAAAATATATTTTATTTTTATTAACGTGAGTATTCGAACACATCAGAATAGTCTCGTTGAGGTGTTGTTGATACGTTCACGTTGAAATTCAAAACTCCTACGCCCCGATCCACAGCAGCTATAAGCTTCGTTGAATCGAAATCCAAACTATAAACAGGTGAACGGTTTTTCTGTGTGAAGTACATCTGTAAAATATACCATTCGATTAAGCCCTATTTTTTCTTAGATTCATATTAGAGGAGATAAATATTCTAATAGCTCGAGAGCTTGTGGTTCCCCTAAACTAGGGCCTTCCGAATAGGTCACTCGTTTTGAAATACGACTAGGCGGGCACTCATCCAGGTACCGACCACGACGGTGGTAGCTTAACATTGCCGATTGATTAAGAACGCCTAATCATACCACGAGCGCTTCACGTTTCTTGTATGTCCATTTAATTTTATTTCATTTTTATTATTTATTAATGGTTATACCGGCAATAGAAATAGTAATTTATACTAGAATACTATAAACTATACTATAATAGAAATACAGTAAGCGCCATGAATGATGAGCACAGATAGGCAGTAGTGGGGGCAAGTTCGCGCATGTACACTTTTGGCCAAATCACAGTAGCCAAATGACACGCGAGAATCCAATAGACGACGGGCATCGATTGATGAACCAATCGTATGCAGCTCGGCGCTCCCCCCTTCTTCATTCCGCCAAACAGACCGAAAAATTAACTACTGCGCAGCTGTCAATCTGAGCTCACGACTCCTGGCGCTTACTATACTATTTCTATTGCCGGCATTCTGTGAAAATGACAAATATACACGCTCAACCTTTTACGGATCATGAGATGGCTGTATCTCATGAACCGTAATAGGTTGCCCGTAGACAGTGGAAATTGACAGCTAGCAGACCGACCGTAGTAATAGTTGGCACGCTTTGGGTACGGAACCCTAAAAAGGGTTAACGAATGTATACTAATAAATAAAATTGAAGTCTGTTTGTAATGTCAAAATAACAACTTTCTACTAAATGCATATGAAAGCCTAGTTATGCCGCGTCGCGGAAGTGGGAGAGGTAAACAGGTAGTCATCGGCAAACCTGCGCGCGGCTTCTAACGAGTCACGGAAAGGGTATATCCATAAAAGTACACGACTTCTTTGGATGCACAGATCGCGAAATAGAAAGTTTTATAATAATATTAGCAAGTTACGTGAAAACATAATGACCCTCATTGAGCGGTGACACGATGGTTATGATTTTAATTTAATAAAATTGTTAACACAAATTTGAAACCGTGGGGGTCGGCTAGTTTCAAAATAAAAACTATAAAAAAATAACTACCTGCACATGCTGTCCACAAACGCGCCAATCGAATAACACACAGCGCGAGTATTCAGACGAGCCCACTACAACCGCGTTATTGCCATCCGATTTCAAACAATACAAAGTTGACTGGAAAGGGTCTATCTCATCATAAACCTGTAAAATAAAAACAAATCAGTATCTGAACACTCGTTATCCCTGAACAAGTTGACAGTGATCTTAGAAATTTTATATCTATATACTTTTAAAATTAATCCCTATTTCCCTTGGTTACGCCATAAGTTGAGAACAACTATTTCATATTTTTTTAAAGGTTTTCTCTGGAGAAAAAAATAAGAAAGTGGCATAGAAAATTTAAGAAAACTTAACGGCAGGTTAGGGTAGGATATCCCTCGGGTACGCAGGGCGCAACTAGTATACCTATGGTTTATAAAAGATAGCTTGATCTCTGCGACAGTTGTTCGAGTCATATGAAAATTAACCTTATGGCTTTACAATAAGGTTCATCTGTTTAATCTGTGGTTGATTTGATGATTACACAGATAAACCTTATGCTAAAGCCATAAGGTTAATTTTCATATGACTCATACAACTGTCGCAGAGATCAAGTTATCTTTTATAAACTATACACATTATTTCAATTACTTTCAATTTTAATATTTCTCTTATTTTATTGTTTATTCACCTATCTTTGTTTAGGAAACATACAGCTTTTTACAAAATATAGGACCAGTGTCTTCTAGTTGTTGTATTTGAGCCAGTAGTAGTTGTTTTATACAGTTTTTAAAGGTAGAGTTATGAGAAACATTAGAATACCTACCGATTAACCACAGAGGCAATTAAATAAAACAAAGAATATGGAGTAGATAGGTACTTACAACTTCACATGTTCTAATGTCTATAAATTGCAGCAAACCAGAATGTGTAACATATATTATAGTGTTTTCGTTATGCCACTGAATGTCACGTATTGCTCTTTTATTGTTCCTTGTTTCATCAGCAGTAATTATGAATTCACCTCTGGAATATTAATTTTTAATTAGGTACTTAATTGACGTAACAAAAACTTGGAGGTGTTTCAGGATTCAGCAATGGTGTGGATTAAAAGTTTATAACTCAGAAAGAAAACTTGTCGTAAAATTATATAATAAGTCAAAATACTTATATTTGCAATCTTGACATGGACCCATGAGAATCTATGCCCATTTCTTGTACTATATTTATTGTGTATATTTCTTGGTACCTACGTATTCACATCAAGCAAAAGAGGCTTACTGTTTCCATTCAGACCAATGGCCAGTTTTTCACTTGTGTTGTTTAATGCCAAACATCTCACGCCTGCATTCTCATATGTCGGGATGTCAATTACATCTGGATGATAAATGTATATTTGTTTTATTTTCTACCTTGAATTAAATTGTTAAACAATAAGTAAAACTCATCATACATTATTCAATTAAATTTTACAAAGGACCATCAATGTTCTTTTTCAGTTAAACTTACCATTAATATTAATAAAGCCATCCATATCACTTTCCTCAGAGACCCAATGCCATAATTTTATTTTTGGACAGTTAATAGAAGCTGTTATAATATATGACTTGTTGAAATTTTGAATGACTTCAACAGCAGTAACTTCGACATGGCCATTTTCATGGCAGTCTTCAATGTGACTCAGTAGCTGAGGTTTCCTCTTTATATCATGAAGTTTGTACACGGCTGCAGATCCATCTCTACAAAAAGAATATTCAATGTCACAAATATTAATCATGTTTTGTAAGGAAACCGGCCAAGTGCGAGTCGGACTCGCAAACGGAGGGTTGCAAACAATATTAACTAACTCATTGTTCTATGAAAACAAAATATCAAAAAAAGAAGTTTGTTGTATGGGTGCCCACTTTAATTTTATTTTAAAAAAAAACAGCTGTCTACCAATTACCGTTCATGAGATACAGCCCACTGACAGACAGATGGACGGATAGAAATAGGGTCCCATTTGGCACATTTAAAAAAGTAGGTTTTTGGGGTGTTTAAATTGAAAATGTAAATGGGTAAAATTGGTAATTTGAAAAAAGTATGGATTCATTATAATTAAGATTAGTAACCTACCTATTACCACAAGTAAGCAGACCATCCTTAACAACAAATCTTGATATATCGTTGGTTCTTACATCATATCTCTTCACTTTTGGCACATCTAATGACCAAAAAGAATCCCTACAATTAAGTAACCCTTTTTTGTCAGCCAGATGACAGTGGAGCTCTGTTCCAACTGTTAATAGTAATGCTTCTGAATCATGATACTTCACCCATGGCATATAATTTGTATGATGCTGTACTAGTTTCTGTAATGTATATAAAAACAAAACATTTGAAAATGTTTGAGTTTGAATGAATTTATCTATTTCCAGTATTTGCTTTTTTGAAAGTATATGTTTTATAATAAAATGAAGATTAATATATACTGTGGTGGCAATGATATTATAATAGAGATATGCTACCCTCATACTAAGTGGCTTTCAGTTATTGTTGAATTAGGTGAATGCGATAGATAATACGGAACGTATGGTACAGAAAGACATAGCTATATGTAGCCGCTATGCAAAATTACGACAATTGTCTGAATTTGTCTGCAACAATTAGCGTCCCTAATGCGATATCTACCTCTTTTTATTATAATATCATTGCTGTGGTGGAATATTTTTTAAAATGATAATGTAACTTGAGTGCAGTCTTGACTCAGGAAAGTTTTGATTTGTATAAAAGCATTTGAGATTTTTAAAAAATCATTTGCATTCGCCATCTTGATAATAATCTGTAATATTCTCACCTTACTTTTATAAATGCCATTGCACCAATTTTGTGATATACGACACCGATTGTACCAGGATAGTCCTATGTATTGGCTGTCAACAATAACATCATAATTTTACCTATGTCATAGAGAAACAGGAAGTGTTTTCATAAATCAGGATTTTTTTATTTCTCTGGGTCACAAAGTAGACATGTGTAGAGAGGAATGTGTTTTAATCCTTTGAATTGCTGTAAAAAAAAACAATGAAAACAATTGTTATTATAGAATGCACATCCCTCAGGATAACCAATATAGGATTGCTTTATTTTCACGTTATAGCTCTAATGAAGCAATCCTATTAGCGAGTTGAAGCACATCCCTAGCTACACATCTGTGGTGGAAAGCCACCATTACATGATCAATAAATATCAAGTTACCGAGTCCTACCATTTATTCGAAATACGACTACACGAAGATACAATTTATGTGTCGCAAGAGCCATCAAGGGCTAGGACAAAATGTTTAATTTGATGCAAAAAGTTTTCAGATATACAATCATACCTGTTACCTGAAGAGTTATGCAAAATTAATTTTTCATGGTATAAAGTCCTCCATATTGTGTTATTGTTTAATATTAAATTTCTTAAAGCTTTACTAGTTAGTATGAGACTTCTGAGGTCAGATATAGTTAATTTTTTGATGATATTTAGTAAAATATCTACAGGCAAATGTAAAAGGTGTATTCGAACCATATTATTTATGTAAAACTACGCTATAATTTCTTGATAAAGATTAACAATAACAAGAAATTCATAAAATCAAATTGTGTTTCTTATCACTTGAATGTAGAAGAATTATTAGATGAAAGAAAAGAAATATGTAGATACGAATCACAGAAATTATAGGAACCACAGACAGAACACTTTTACGAGCCAGTGTTCACAACCTGAAGCCAGGCAGCTATCGTACCAGAGCCGTAAAATTATCGTATATGCTCGTATATGGATCAAAATTATCGTATCCATCAGGAAAATGGCTAAAATACTTTAAAAAATCATATGAAACGTGACAATAATATGTTGCAAATACTTTATAGTTTAAATCTTGTAACTTGTTTTTTTAAATGGAAAAAAAATAATAGTTCGCGCCTACATCTCGAATTTATAAAGAAGAAAATATGTTAAAGGATAGAGACACATGAAAACAAGCATATTTTTAAAAAGTTTAACTGAATAGATTCTATATTTGCGAGAACGGAATACACAAATATAAATTAAACTTAATATTTTACATACAAATTCGAAAAGACCATAACTGCCAACACTCCACCACATCGAACGACGATATCGATATCGATCGCTGATTGGAAAGTCAAAGTCAAAGTCAAAGCCATTTATTCAATTTAGGCCCTAGTAGGGCACTTATGAAGGTCAAAGCTACTGAAGTTACCACCAGTTCGTAAGTCGGCCTTCAACTGAGAAGAACAGGCAAGAAACTCAGCAAGGTTACATTTTTTAAATATTTTTTTGAACAATCTGACTATTGGCTTTCCAAAACATTATACATACATACGTTTTATTTTTTATAAATACAGGAAGACAGTAGCAAAGCAAGATTGCGCCATGAAGCAACAGCATGTGTTCCTAATATGTTCCTAAGAAAGAAATGAGCCAATAGATGGTGCTGACACTAAAAAACAACTGTAATTGTTATTGGGCTATTGGCTATCTGTGTAATCATAAAATTTTTCATCAGAATGGAAATTATCGTACAATCTGCGCACGATAGTCGTGTACCATCGTACATCGTACGTAGTTATGAAATTATCGTACATGTACGATAATTATCGTACGGTTGCGAACACTGTTACGAGCACAGACTCGTGAGGAGCAGTATTCACAACCTGATAGAGGTGGGTAGCTATTCTAATAACTAAGCAAAAAACGGCTATACTCAAAATAGCCACGGCTATGTTATCTGTCATCACGATAATTGGCTATTGGCTACTGGATGGCTACTGGCTACTGGCTAGCTAGAAAGAATGACGAGTTTTCTTACCTGTCTAACTGTTGATAATTCGAACCAATTTGAACCTTAAGTGCACGTATTGACAGGTAGTTTGACCATAGAGGTATCATAAGAAATCCTCCTCATTACGAGAAGTTTACGTCACACACAGCGGGTAGCCGCCTAGCCGCCACTAGCGGGTAGCTAGCCGGCTAGCCAAAGCCATTCTAGCCGCTGCTAGCTGGTAGCTGGCCCGCTAGCCAAAGCCAATCTAGCCGAGTAGCCGGTAGCTGTGTGTGCGTGCGCTTACTGCGAAACTGAGTAGTAGTGCGAGTCCCGAAAGTGTAAAATTCGAGTGCATGTCGTTATTATTATTTCGAATTTTCGAATTTAAAACGAATTTAAACCTTTTTTTTTAATTTAAATTTAATAGGGTTTAAATAAATCGTTTAATCATCTGAAGCAGTGCGACATCTATGGTTTACTTGCCTACAACTAAAGACTGAGTCTATGTACTGCGAAAGCTTTTAGTTCATATCCATATATAAAGATGACGTTATTGTTGATTTTAGATGTTTTTATTAGTAATACAAACCTACAGTAATAGTATGACCTATGAGAGAAAGTCGTTTCTTTTCAAAAGAGTATACAAAAAAATATAAAATTTAAAAAAAATATCATTACATTAATTTATTATTATCATCTAGACTAGACTTGTTGCAGCGGTGAGGATCGAACTCGGATCGCAGTTGAACGTTATTCAGCTAGCTAAGCCGCCGCCGCTCTAGCCAAATAGCCAAAATAGCTGACTAGCTAGCTGGCTTTTACACCACATATAGCCGGCTAGCTAAGCTATTGAAATTTTCGGCTAGTTACCCATCGCTACAACCTGAAGCCAGGCAGCTATCGTACCAGAGCCGTAAAATTATCGTATATGCTCGTATATGGATCAAAATTATCGTATCCATTAGGAAAATGGCTTGGAATTGACATGACATAACAGACAGTGCTGCCAAGTGCCAAGCAAGACCAAGACAATAGTTATACATTTGGGCCAAGAGTAGAGTAGTCAGGCAGGGATGCGGTCATTTACTTCGCCGTGTGATCGCTCGACGATCATCGTAGCGTTCAGCGTTCAGTAAACATGTCGGACGTCGTCGCGCGTCGTCCGACGATCGCACCGGTCACCCCATAGAATACTATTACTCTAGCGAGGGGTCACCCGGTCTGTAGTAACTGAAAGCACCCCTGAGGTGGAAAATTAAATTAGTATCTCTACTTAGTTTGTGAATTAAATAAAAGCTTATGTTGACAACGTTTCGGTTATACTTTTTTGTTAAGCATGCTTATTAAAATGCTTTTCAATTAAAACTTGATCTTAAATGGGACTTATACGTACGAATGAAACGAATACATAACTGACGCTGAGCGTTGAATTAATGCGTATGACGCTGCGTGGTGTGACGCGTGGCTACTGGCTAGTGTTTCTTTCAGGCAAAATTCTCCAGTATTTAAAATCAATTCCAATTATTATTAATATTCTAATGAATAAAAGATGCTATGAGCTGAACCAAAACGTACTGTAAATAGGTACTCTGCAGCGAACTTTCGCGAAACGCGAGTGATCGCGACAACGTCGCCACTAACACTCGAGAGTGTTCGATTAAGACAGCTTTATGGGACTACCGTTAGTTAGATAAGGACACAGCTATAATCTTCATTCTACAAATTTCAATACGTAAATCTGCTGTAGACGCGCGAAATCGAGCGGCAACCTATTGCTATTGATTAAGTATCAAACGCCCCGGGGGGGGCAGTAACAGCTCCGCCCCCGTTACCGGAGTAGTACCTGAAAGAAACAGTGCTACTGGTTAAAAAAGCCTCATCTTCTATATTTATTTTCTATATTATTAGACTTTAAAAAAAAAAAGAAAAAAAATCTTGTCTATCGTTCCAAGTAGGAGAAGGAAGAAGGATCCATTTTTTTCATCTTGACTAAAATAGCTAGCAGAATTTAGTCGAGCAACTAGCATAATCTTCAATTTAAATCTGGTCACACTGCCTGCCTGTCAGATAATAAAATTGTTCTGCTAAACTTGACATTGGCATAAAGTTATACAAGTGCCAATAAAAAAAAAAAAAAATGTTCTGTGCCTGTCTGTCTGTCAGTTATGTCAAAAATAGACAAAAAAAAGTGGCTTCAAAAAATTTTACAAAGCGAGAGCGAGCTCAATTTGGGTACCTACATATATTTTAATGAGATGATTTAAAAAAATTAAGTAGATATGCGTACTAAATTATCGTAAATGATTAAGAAACATTTCTGCATTTGTTGCTCAGCCTTGGTTGATTAGTTCAAAAATCAAACCATTATTGGTGGCACTACTATGGATTTTTTTAAACAGGGTATGTATCAGTAGACTACTTCCTTGCACTGCACATAATAATATTATCAATTGGGTTATCCCGTTACGCTCCCTGAGAGGAGTGATGATGTGGGTAATTAACCGAACTGCGATTACGTCCAACCTGCGTCTAACTTTATCAAGGCCGTGCTATGTCGTACCTGGTACAACGCGATACTGACGGACTACACTGTAGCGATGCGTATGAGTGTCCTCCCTCAGTGGGTGGATCACGATATCGTAATAATGTTTTATCGCGCAGTGAGCCACAGCGCCCGCCTCGTTCGCTTGTGAGTTCAATCAATCGGTCAGTACGCCGTTTTAATTCGTTACAAACTTTGCCCTCGTCGCGGCGCATTGTTGTCGAGACCTACCGCGCGCCGTCAACCGACTCGCACTAGTTCCTATTATAGTAATAAAAAGGGTGCTAAACATAAGTTTTCATGATATAAAGTAAGAAATGTTTCGTTGTTGACTAATTTAGCTAACATGAATAAATTAATGAGTCATTTACAGAACCTCAACAGTTTTACAGATGTTATCATCTAAGTAAAAAGAATCTAGTAAAATGTTTATACCTACTACCACCTATTTGAATGCATATTTGGTATGATTTATTTATTAAACCAATAACTTAACAAAACTGTATTTGTCTCCAGGTATGAAGGGTCCAACCAGACCTGCTCCAAGTGTTCCTGGACTGGGAGTAAATAGATATTCTCCAGTCACAAATTGGGACAATGACCCATTTGGTGATGTGTTTGAACCCCAAACCCAGTTTGCTCAGAAAAAGAAACCACCCCCACGGCCACCACCACCTAAACTCAACTCTAAACAGCCTGATATTCCCGCAAAGCCATCTCATTTTATACGTAAACAAACTGTACTTTCTTCTCTCTTATCACGTAAAACTAAAACAACAGTGACTCAAAATGTTCATGTCAACCAACAAAACTTGGTTATGGATTTTAATTGTGATGTGGATACTACTAGAATGTTCCCTAAGTGTGAACCAAAAAGTGTTCAAATGGGTGCCTTGATTGACTTATCTTCACCACCAAGTTCTCCAACGTTCACTACCCGCTCAAGCAGTGATGGACTCAGTGTGGACAGTTTTGGTTCTGATGCCACTACATCTACTAATCACCATAATGCACACAATGGTGGAAACGCATCCCAAGCTGAAAGTGGTTTTGAGGATGATTTTGATCTTTTTCTACACCCTAGGAAAATTGTGAATAAGGAAGATACATTAGATGATTTTACTGCTATAGACCCATTTTCGCCACAATCTGTGAACAATAAGCCTTCTTTTGTAAAAAAAAATTTAAAGAATAAAGATATGTTTGATATGCCAAATAATGTGAGCCAAACAACAGTTACTTCTCTGAAGGGACCAACAATAATTCGAGCAAAGCCAGCCAGGCCAAAGCCTCCTGAGAATTCTGCATTGCTGAAGAACACATTTGGAAGTAGCTTTCCAGTGACCTCCATGAATGTCAATACAACTACTATACCAATACAGAAGGTCAACAATGGCTTTGGAGACAGTTTCGTAAGTAGCCTTGATATCTATTAACTACTGTTGCAAAATTTAACAAAACTAATTTTATTTCCTCTGTAATAACATATTAATTAGCTGTATAATTTTTAATAGTCAGTAATGGTTGCAAAAGATACTAATAATTTAAATAGCAGTTCTTGGAATAATATAGTAATGGGATGCATATCCCTTTAGAGAGCCAACTGGCAAAAAATATATATCCTGAGACATCTTTTTACCACTGGCTACCACACCCTAATAAAGGAAAATGATTACAACTATTTTTAAATACAAAAATAAAAACATTTGTTCATGCAAATACTGTAGGACATAATTTTATAAATAATATATTCATCAGATAAATATAATATAATTAAAATATTACAAAGTTTGATTGACTGTTTGAATATTATAGTCTATTACAGATGGGTTGAGTTGTGACAATGCAAGGTTTTAATCAATATCTTGTGACATTCCACTTGATTACTCAGAGATACCATACAAAGTATTTCATGAAACCATTGAGATATCTCAGAACAAATAGCAAATTAACAAATATACATAGTTTCAGCTATAAATAATATTTTTGTATCTTAGCATCCAAGACAAGTGTGATGGGTGATGGGTGACTGACTAGTAGTACACAGTGCAAATAAAATTAACATTAGTATCACAATTGAGGTCTTTGTTCTCTTTAGTTTAACAATAAATATGTAATGCATCCTGTATGCATACATTTACCTAATTGTTTACAAGTAATAAAATATAAACCTTGATTATAGTTTTATCATTGCAGATAGATTGTGAAGGATAAGCATTGAGTGACTCAGACATTTTGAATTTAATTGGCATACATTATATCTTTCAAACATTATTTTGGTGTATTTAATTTAATATTTCAAATAAGATGTGGTTTCCGCATGTAAATTAAATCTAATTAAAACTCATGATTATTCATTCTAATGGAATCAGATCAGATCTAAAATAACACCATTATACTAATATTCTTGTCTCATTGTCATGGTATTAATTTATCATGCTTTATAATTTGTTATTTTCATAATAAAAAATAACAAAATATGCATGATACATAATATAAGTCTTATTGCCTTGTACACAAGTAGCTGTGTGAATTTTGTCTCTGTATATTGTATACTTTTTAGTTTATGAATACAGTCACATGTAAAAATAACAGACTATTTAAATTATTAACCCCTACACTGTTCAAATGTCAAGTTATGGAAAATCAAAACTTTTATTTGGCTCCTCATGCCATTGAACTAAGTCTATCAAGCAAACTGAGATCGAGGTGATAAATTATAAATATTTCAACTGACAAAATACAAGTGTTTTTATAAATAGTGATATTTAGTATATATGAGGATGTAGATCATAATAAAAGTGTTAAGGAGAACTTTATTTCAACAAACTTAATGTAAAAAATTGTTTTCACAAGGCAATATCCCTGATATTATATTTCACTTGCGGCATATACAATACATGTTGGTGTGATTTGTACATAGTATATATTATTTTCTCTGTGGTACTACTAGCCTAATATTTACCTATTGATATAAATGGAAAGTATGATAGTTTAGAGGAGTGAGCTTTTAACATGTTAGAAATAATGATATTTTAAGATGTTCTCGCGAGCGATGTCGCTATCGCTACCGGAAAGCTAGTCCGCAAATTATAGGGTCACGCAGGAGTCACGACCAAGGGTCGGCGCGAGCATTTTTTTGCGCGCACGTCGAGTTCATAATGTATGTATGTTTGTTTTTTCAAACCCACACTTATTAAAGGTACATATATTCCCATTTTTTGCACTTAATAATAATAAATAATAAATCATTTATTTCACTAACTTGAAACTTAATCTAAAAATACAATGGCTGGAGCACTCCTTTTAAGTAAAACAATACCTGTGTTAGGAGGCCCCGCTCTTCCATGAAGCAGGTAAGTACAAATTAAGTAAAAATATAAAGAAACGCACTTGTGGCACTCTTTTTCTCACTATGATCAGGCCCGCCGCTAGCTGTTTCGTCGCCCGCGTGCAATACCGACAATGCCGCCCTACGACTACTTACTCTGAGTTTTGTCAAAAAAACTAGGATATTTAATGTTATGTAAAATGCCTATTGGTCGCGCGACTAGCGCGCCGGTTAGCCGGTAACCGGCTAGCCCGCTGCGGGCTAGGCGCCCCAAGTTGGTATTCTATGCGCGCCCTCTGCGTAGGAGTCGACCGGCCAGGGGTACAATGACTTGAATTAGGTACGTGTCGCTCGATTTGCCGCCCCCTGGGCGTGCCGCCCGTGTGCGGTGCACGCTTTGCACACCCGCTTACGGCGGCCCTGACTATGATATATCTTAGATGTATCACTATTTGTTTCAGGACTCGAAGAAGCCTTTCAGTTGGAACGATGAAGGTTCCCCAGAGAGGGAGTTTTCGCCGCCGATGCCGACAATACCTCCGCCACCACCGCCACGTGTCATTGACGATGACTTGCCGATAGCGTGGCCCGACGACGAGACTGACGAACCCGACCTCGCTGCAGACGTAACCGTCAATGAAGAAGAACCCTGTGCAATAGCGCTTTTCGATTACTTCACCGATCATTCGGATGATTTGTGCTTCTCGGTAAGTGTTGAAGATTATTACTTATATTACCAGGGTGCCTAGACAAGATGGTTATCGACAATCGTCATCGTTAGTAAACGATCAACCTTTGTATGGAATTGACATTTCAAATCGAAATATCACGTGATATTTAACAATCTCTTATGTTATGTCAAACCCATACAAAGGTTGATCGTTTAGTAACGATGACGATTGTCGATAACCATCTTGTCTAGGGGGGCAGGTAGGTACTGCAGTGCTATTCTGCGAGTAATCTCGATGCTAAAACTGGGTTGAAATTTCTTGTTTTATAAAATAACTAGCTGTCCCCCGCGTTTTCACCCGTGTTCCCGGGATAAAAAGCAGCCTATCGCACCTTCGGTGCAACAAAGTCACAAGTAGCCAAAACTGCAAAATTGAGTTAAGTATGCCAAATTGTCTCCCAACAATACCTATATTTGGGGCAACAAAAACATTCGCGAAAGTATCTCAAAATTTTATAAAGATTTTAAACCTACTGCAAATAGTAATCCAGTAATAAGGCAATAAATGCGAAAATAATCTTTATGTCCTCTCCTGTAAAATTAAGCTGTTGTGATTTTGTTGCACCGATGGTGCGCTATGTCCTTCTCCATACCATAGGCTATCTGCCTGCCAATTTCATGATGATCCGTTGAGTAGTTGTTGTTCTGGGAAGCAAACTACTCCTGTAATTTGTCATCAAATTATTTAATTCATTCGATAGTTTGTATCATCCGCGAGAACGTAACAAACAGACACTTTCGATTTTGTAATATCATTATTAATAATTTAATTTGTTAGTTTCCATCCACAGATTTACCTGCATGCATCGATTTCTATGTTACCACTTCTATGTGGTAACATAGAAATCGTAGCCTGCACGTAACATAGACTATTCCATTCGCCCTGTCAACTATGCAAAAAAACAGTTGCTCCCATTGAATTATTACGCTTAGAAGCGAAGTATCGAACAAAAATCCTCGCGACTCGTAGGCCACTTGACAACCAATGTGTGCGTGAGTACCATATAATTACACTCGCTGGCACGCACACAAG
This sequence comes from Polyploca ridens, assembly GCA_951394255.1. Lineage (NCBI taxonomy): Eukaryota > Metazoa > Arthropoda > Insecta > Lepidoptera > Drepanidae > Polyploca > Polyploca ridens. The sequence continues at coordinate 6,657,361 of OX596264.1, read as the reverse complement.
CGCACGAGTAATGTTGCAAGCTAAACGAAATTTTTCGGTAAAATTAACCTTCCGATACTAGTGAATGAAATTGGAAGTAAGTATTCATAAAATTAATTAAATAGTCTAATATATGTTCTGCGTCTTAGATAATTTATCTTATCATAGACACAGGCCTGTTATTTATTTATTACTAGTTTAATGGTTATGTTTCATAGTACTTATGTCGGGTATTTTAACATAGTAAACCAAGACAATGTGCAAAGCTATGAACGTTTTTACACCCTAGACGAATATCTTAAATATGACAAAACTTGGTAAATAATTATATAATTTGGACATCTCATTTAATTTAATTTGATTATTATTTTATTATATTGTATTACATTAATTATTAGATTCAATTTAAATTTATAATTTTGCATGCTATTCTGTAGCGAAAGGTGTGATAACACCTCAATGTTACGACATTTCTGGCGAAATAAACAATTTCATTTCATTTCATTTCAAAACGATCGTACAATTTGTAGTAGGTATTGTTGGTAATGATAGGTTTCATATATGATAGGTTGTATAGAAAAAGAAGATAAAGAAGTATGTAGGTATTTAATTATCATTATCGTATAAAAGACGAATAGCTATACATTTTTATAATATCTAACTGAATCTATACTAATATAGTATTAATATTTATAATACAAGAAACCGGAAGAGTTTTTTGTTTGTTTGTTTAAACGGGTCAATCTCTGTAAAAAAAACTACCTGTAAAACTACTACTGTGTAAAACTACCAGTCTGATTCGAAATTATTTCACTAATATGAAGCTACCTACATTATCCCGAGTATTATAGGCTACTTATCCCAAGAACGCGGGTGAAACCGCGGGGGACAGCTAGTCAGTTATAATAGCTATAAGTAAAAGAAACAACTTATCGGACTCAATTACTTACTCTACTTCCTAATCTAACAAAATCAGTATCAATTACGTAAAACAACATAAATGCGCACACAAACAGCTGGCAACACTTTGCTCGAAATCCGAGTGAAGAATTTTTATTTTTGAATTTTGTTATTTTAGATGAATAACGCAATAATATTAGTGGCTTATCTATGGAATATTACAACAGAATTCTAATCTTTCTTCCTTGATGAATTATGAAACAATTTTACTGCACAAACCGTCATATTTATTATTTTTCTGAGAGCTCCACTCACTAAAACGCCAGTCAGTACACTGACAGCGCGGCGGTCATTTGGAGCCATTATGGCTCCAATTGAATGGATTGTGTTTCGCGCGTGTACTTTGTTTCTATGTGTAATAATTCAATGGTTGCTCCTTTGCTCCTTTTTATTTGTGGGATAAAAACATACGATCGAACTCACTTTCGCATATTTTAAAATATAAAAAACTTCGTTTCTGGAATTCTAATGTTGATCTTCTAGATTTCATAGAATTCCACACACTCATTAGAATTTTAAAGTTTTTGGAGTCAATCTGAAGTTGTGTTACTACTCTAGGACTAGCTATAAAATAAAACATGAGTTAGAATCCCTCAAGAGGACATTCAAAATATGAATTTAATCTCCTTGGATTCTCGACTGCATCGCATGTAGTTGCTGCGTTAGTCCACAGATTCATATTGGGGATTAACGAGAAGTGTGTTCAATTGTATACTAATAACTAGCTAACACGCGAAATCGGGGTGATTGTTATGAAAAAAAAACAATTCCAATATTAACAACATAATTGGCAAATATCTATGAAATGTTGTTTATAACTAACTAGAGACATTAAATAGAACTTCACTATTATGTAGGTATTGATGACGACTCATTTTTTTATTGGTTTTTCCGAAATGTGTATAATATTCGACTTATTTTCGAATTTATACAGTCATTGTGTGCTATAATTTGGTTTTCCAACTGGAAACTTGGTCCATTGTTGATCATTTCTGAAAACTCCAGTAAGTATTCATTCATACATAATGTGGGCCGTGTCAACAACGTACTTGGGCATTATCCGCATTATATTGTCTGATACCTGCTTGTTTGTTTTGTAAAGTAAAATATACTTTTTTGACGTAGTCGTATTAGATAGACGGTGGATAATAATATGTTTGCGTCAAAAAGGTGTATCGCTCCGTTAGCAGCCATATGGCCGGTGACGTCCGACAGTATGTGTATTGTTTGGGGCGTTTTACTTGCATATCAATCTCCAGTGCCTATTGTTTTTATTTTTTTCGCGCACGAAGAATCACTGTGCGACACTACTGTAATTTTATTGATAAAAATGTTTTGCACTGAACGTGACATTATCGCAATGACAGGAACTTTGTTATCAAATGGGCACTTCCATATTTTGTAGTGGTCGGTCGGCGACACCTACGTAATTTGCTCTGGTCTGTTAGGTTTTCCGCAATAAAAAACTATTGGGAATTTCAGTTGATAACGAATGGCATTCTATATTTGCAATAAAAACTTATTTAAAGATATAAATGTCTCACGGTAGAACTTAGGGCAATTATCAACGGTCTAACGCGCGGGGGGTAGCCTTATACTATCATGGGACATGGACAAAAACACGCAAGGTAATAATTTATGTCTTCTATTAATTAATATCTTCAACACACGGTTAGCTAGTTTGTCCTGTGGAAACAAGGCAGTGTAATAAATATATGTAGGTAATTTGATAACCGACTTTAAAAAAAAGAGGTTTGACTGGTATGTTATTTATAAAAAAAAAAAATATGTTTACCGATTACTCTGAAACGGCTTTTGCGATTCGGATGGTTCAGGTATGCTATTCTGTAAAATGTAAATCATCTCGAAAGTCATCTCGCAACTCACCTCGCAACCCGATTTGGCGTGTAAATTATGTTTCAGAATACCAAATCCTATTGAAAAACGTCAAAAGACTCACCTGTCGTAGTTCATCTCACTTCCGTAATCACTCGGTGGCGCTAGTGTCGAATTCAATGATTTTAAGAATAGGAAACTCTAATCTCATCGCGGAATCAGAAGTGATATTGCAAATGAACTTTACAGAATATCACTACAGAGCCCAAACAACGCTAATGAAGCATTTCATTGTCGACAATACAGGTCGTTGTTTTGGTCAGCGACGAGCGACTCAGGGTCGATAATACAAATGATACTGGTGCTAAAAACATAAAAAAAAATACTTTATTTTTTTTAATAATAAAAATAAAAAAAAAAAATTGGAAAATCATGTAATAAGCTAGACATAATACTCAACGGGAGTACGAGGGAGTAAAGGGGTGGGGCGATGGCGGCTTGCGCCTAGCTCTAGTCTGTGCACGTGCCTAGTAACCATACTTTGCGGTAATTTTATTTCAAATTGAATAAGGTATTTCTCAACATATTTACAGTATTTATGGACTTAATTCCATTAAATACTGTAAATGCGTTGAGAAATACCTTATTCACTTGAGTCGCTCGTTGCTGACCAAAACAACAACCTGTATATATTATGTACTACCGCTCCTGGGTCGCTTGTGGCCGACCAAAATAACGCACACAAACAGCTGGCAACACTTTGCTCGAAATCCGAGTGAAGAATTTTTATTTTTGAATTTTGTTATTTTAGATGAATAACGCAATAATATTAGTGGCTTATCTATGGAATATTACAACAGAATTCTAATCTTTCTTCCTTGATGAATTATGAAACAATTTTACTGCACAAACCGTCATATTTATTATTTTTCTGAGAGCTCCACTCACTAAAACGCCAGTCAGTACACTGACAGCGCGGCGGTCATTTGGAGCCATTATGGCTCCAATTGAATGGATTGTGTTTCGCGCGTGTACTTTGTTTCTATGTGTAATAATTCAATGGTTGCTCCTTTGCTCCTTTTTATTTGTGGGATAAAAACATACGATCGAACTCACTTTCGCATATTTTAAAATATAAAAAACTTCGTTTCTGGAATTCTAATGTTGATCTTCTAGATTTCATAGAATTCCACACACTCATTAGAATTTTAAAGTTTTTGGAGTCAATCTGAAGTTGTGTTACTACTCTAGGACTAGCTATAAAATAAAACATGAGTTAGAATCCCTCAAGAGGACATTCAAAATATGAATTTAATCTCCTTGGATTCTCGACTGCATCGCATGTAGTTGCTGCGTTAGTCCACAGATTCATATTGGGGATTAACGAGAAGTGTGTTCAATTGTATACCTTGGAAAACTATAAAAAAATATAATTCCTTTTCGCATACAATCCTATTACTTGTACTGTAACAATTTGCAAAATATTAACACAGTTTGTTTTGTTTACATCTTGTGGCTTGAAGCCAAAGTATTAGTCTATTTATAGTATGAATGTTGGTGTAAGTTTTCTTTGTGCTATTGATCACTCACATAAGCTATCGTTATCTTCCAAACAAACCATGTTGTGGAACCGATTAATCATTATTTTAATCTTTTACTTAATTTTATTTAGGTAGTTAGTTGATGAGTAGTAGGTACTGTGTGAGATCTAACCACAGACTACGTCTAACGCTATGTGTAATAATTCTGCTTAAGATCATTTATTGACTTGGTTGCTAAATAGGTTTGTGTTCTGTTTGTACCCAACATCGAGTCCTCGATGGTATCCAAAGTTTGTAAGATGTCATTCAAATCTAAGCTTTTCATTGGGTTTCCCTAAATACCTCCTCATGAAAAATCCGGCGAAGTGCGAGTCCGGGCAAGGGATCGGTAGAAACTAACTTTGGCTTTGTAAGTTTTGTAACTTAACTTTAATGCATTGACATTGATAGTAGAAGCAACGAAAAATTTGCTCAATTTAAACCAATGATATTATACTAGAGATATGCTACCCTCATACTAAGCGGCGTTCAGTTATTGTTGAATTAGGTGAATGCGATAGATAATACGGAACGTATGGTACAGAAAGAGATAGCTATATGTAGCCGCTAAGCAAAATTACGACAATTGTCTGAATTTGTCTGCAACAATTTTCGTGCGTTAATGCGATATCTACCTCTTTTTATTATAATATCATTGATTTAAACGATAGAAATACCCACAAGAATAATACTTTGAATGGAACCAGAAAAAATTACAAAAAAGAGTTTCTTCTTCAGAGAATACAGAACTCCCAAGTCCATAAGAAGACACGCTACACGAATATACTATACCTATATGCGTTGCAAAAAACTCATCTTGTTTTGATTACGTCGATTTAGGTTTAACCGGAATGACATGCGCTGCAAACACGCAAGCCATTCTATTAACGTCTTTTTATGTTTGTCCTCTATTAGTACCTGTGTTTTAAGGCCGAGCAAAACGTGCCTATTACAAGCTAATAACTAGCTAACACGCGAAATCGGGGTGATTGTTATGAAAAAAAAACAATTCCAATATTAACAACATAATTGGCAAATATCTATGAAATGTTGTTTATAACTAACTAGAGACATTAAATAGAACTTCACTATTATGTAGGTATTGATGACGACTCATTTTTTTATTGGTTTTTCCGAAATGTGTATAATATTCGACTTATTTTCGAATTTATACAGTCATTGTGTGCTATAATTTGGTTTTCCAACTGGAAACTTGGTCCATTGTTGATCATTTCTGAAAACTCCAGTAAGTATTCATTCATACATAATGTGGGCCGTGTCAACAACGTACTTGGGCATTATCCGCATTATATTGTCTGATACCTGCTTGTTTGTTTTGTAAAGTAAAATATACTTTTTTGACGTAGTCGTATTAGATAGACGGTGGATAATAATATGTTTGCGTCAAAAAGGTGTATCGCTCCGTTAGCAGCCATATGGCCGGTGACGTCCGACAGTATGTGTATTGTTTGGGGCGTTTTACTTGCATATCAATCTCCAGTGCCTATTGTTTTTATTTTTTTCGCGCACGAAGAATCACTGTGCGACACTACTGTAATTTTATTGATAAAAATGTTTTGCACTGAACGTGACATTATCGCAATGACAGGAACTTTGTTATCAAATGGGCACTTCCATATTTTGTAGTGGTCGGTCGGCGACACCTACGTAATTTGCTCTGGTCTGTTAGGTTTTCCGCAATAAAAAACTATTGGGAATTTCAGTTGATAACGAATGGCATTCTATATTTGCAATAAAAACTTATTTAAAGATATAAATGTCTCACGGTAGAACTTAGGGCAATTATCAACGGTCTAACGCGCGGGGGGTAGCCTTATACTATCATGGGACATGGACAAAAACACGCAAGGTAATAATTTATGTCTTCTATTAATTAATATCTTCAACACACGGTTAGCTAGTTTGTCCTGTGGAAACAAGGCAGTGTAATAAATATATGTAGGTAATTTGATAACCGACTTTAAAAAAAAGAGGTTTGACTGGTATGTTATTTATAAAAAAAAAAAATATGTTTACCGATTACTCTGAAACGGCTTTTGCGATTCGGATGGTTCAGGTATGCTATTCTGTAAAATGTAAATCATCTCGAAAGTCATCTCGCAACTCACCTCGCAACCCGATTTGGCGTGTAAATTATGTTTCAGAATACCAAATCCTATTGAAAAACGTCAAAAGACTCACCTGTCGTAGTTCATCTCACTTCCGTAATCACTCGGTGGCGCTAGTGTCGAATTCAATGATTTTAAGAATAGGAAACTCTAATCTCATCGCGGAATCAGAAGTGATATTGCAAATGAACTTTACAGAATATCACTACAGAGCCCAAACAACGCTAATGAAGCATTTCATTGTCGACAATACAGGTCGTTGTTTTGGTCAGCGACGAGCGACTCAGGGTCGATAATACAAATGATACTGGTGCTAAAAACATAAAAAAAAATACTTTATTTTTTTTAATAATAAAAATAAAAAAAAAAAATTGGAAAATCATGTAATAAGCTAGACATAATACTCAACGGGAGTACGAGGGAGTAAAGGGGTGGGGCGATGGCGGCTTGCGCCTAGCTCTAGTCTGTGCACGTGCCTAGTAACCATACTTTGCGGTAATTTTATTTCAAATTGAATAAGGTATTTCTCAACATATTTACAGTATTTATGGACTTAATTCCATTAAATACTGTAAATGCGTTGAGAAATACCTTATTCACTTGAGTCGCTCGTTGCTGACCAAAACAACAACCTGTATATATTATGTACTACCGCTCCTGGGTCGCTTGTGGCCGACCAAAATAACACCTGTATATATACCTACCGTATATCAATGATATGCATACCTATGCTCGGTCAGAGACAAACCTTGAGAGATATTGAAAATGTACATATGAAAATGAAAATTGTTAAATAAAAAACTTAAAAAAATTATTAAACCGCCTTCAAAGTGGGTTTACACTAAAAAGTATGAATTAATGACGTATATAGGAAATCACATGGGCGTAGCGAGGTACGGGCAGGGAGGGGCAGCTGCCCCCCCTTGGAAGAGCGGTTGTTCGCAAGTAAACTGTAATTCTGACCCCCCCCCATGTACAATCCTGGCTACGCCCTTGGGAAATCAAATCTAACACTGTTTTGAAGCCAGCGAAAAATTAGAATGGTAGAATTGGATATATTCTATGGAACACGTCTTGTTTCGCTGACTTCAAAACAGTGTCATATTAGTTTTCCTATGTAATTGTTTCATACTTTTTAAGGTAAACCCACTTTGAAGGCGTTTAATATTTTGTAAGAAGTATTTTTTTATATAAATATCAAGGCAAAAAAGACCAACAGCGTAAGAAAACATTTTTTTTAAATCAGCTTTATTATGATGTTTCCATTCCGCGCGTTATAGTAAATATTGAGCTTACAATTTAAGAAACGCTAAATACCTATAAGACTAAAGATATATTTTACAAGTGTACTACGATCGGGCTTTCCCATCGTGAATACAGACTCCATAATTGGACTGTTTTACAAAAAACTTAATCCGACTTCAAAGTACACTAAGAAGTAGTCAAATCCTGATCTGCTGACAATGGGACCAAACGGGAAGTGTACGCTTTCAAATAAAAAAGAATTTTCCAAATCGGTTTATAAACGACGGAGTTGTGAGGTAACAAACATAAAAAAAAAAACATACATATATTCGAATTGAGAACCTCCTCCTTTTTTTAAAGTCGGTTAAAATAAGTTTGTGCTAAAAAGAATAAAGTTGGTAATCAATAGTTCAATCAAAATGATTTCAATTTAAACCACTAACAATACATATCTTTTATATTTATTAACTTTTATAAGGAAAATATTTATACCTAAATACCTACATGTTTCCTATTGAGAACATAATTTATTATATCATTGGAACATAAGTTGAAAAAACACGCAAGCAAAAAGAGTAGGTAGGTGTATAGTACTAGGTCATGAGTTCAGTTGTAAATCTCTTAAGTAGGTATATACCTAACAACGTAGATTGCATGAGCGAAATAGGGGTCATCGCTTCTAAATAGTGCGTTGGAAGGAGGTTGAGGTCCTCGAGTACTACCTCTTTAATGGACTATCGACGGTTCTCTTCTCAACGAGACAGAATCATCTCATTGTGGCACTTTATGATATTCATCAGGCCAAAAGTGAGCGTGTCAATAAAATTCATTTATGTTTTCAATGTCAACTGAATTTATGTTAGCTGGAATCGCTCGATCAGAATATAACATCACATCATCACGTACCATGGTAGATTGCGGTCAAACACAGGCCTATAAACAGTAAAAAAAAACTTTTATTTATTTCGAGTTAGAAGAATTTGACAACAATTTGCGGACAAAAGATATACTCTCGGACGGTTCTGATTACGTCACGAAACATTTACATAATTGGCACCATTTCTTAATATCCCTATTTTTTGGCTCTTATTGCGCGATTCTATACAGGTTACGATGATTATATCGCCAAGCAGAGCATAACCAAAAAATTATATTGTTATCTTAGTCCAAAGCATAGATAACGTTTATTATGTACATAATAAAGTTTATAAATATTGTTTGTTATTGTCAACAGGCAAATTCGAAGATTAAGTTGATAAGGCGAATCGACGATGAGTGGTTATACGGCAGCCTGCAGAGCGGTACTGAGGGGATATTCCCCTCCAACTACGTAGAGATTAAGGTTCCTCTGGCTTGTGAGGGCGCACGTGCACCGGAGGCGATGGCCCAGAATACCCTCGGCAGTGCGGTCGCACTCTACGACTTCGAGCCGGTCCAACCCGGCGACTTACGCTTCCTCACATCCGACACCATCACAATTTTGTCTAAAATAAACGATGAGTGGTATTACGGTGAATGTAACGATAACAAAGGGCAATTCCCAATTAATTATGTTCAAATGAGTTAATAAACTGTTCTGTCCATTTTTAATGTCTTTTTGAAAATGTATCTAAAAGTAAATTGGTAGTTAAATATTTGTTATGTGATGTATACAAAGACTGACGTCTACTATCACGATGCCTTTGCAAATGAATTAACGTGCACCTACATGTTTACACATATGGTTGACGAAATTAGTCGATATACGATTGTAGCAATGTTATGAAGTGAAATACTATCGTTTCGATTGTCTAGCTATGAAATAATAATTATCCAAATGAAAGGAAATGTTAATAATTAGTAGTTATTTCTTCCAAACGCGTCAGAAAGTCACATGATGAAGCCATTGATTATGTACAATTTATATGTTTGCGTTTTCGCACTACTGTTGCCATAATAACCTAAGTGCCCGCTCATTAGCTTTATTACTCATTCTAAATGATGTAAAGCCACAATTGCACCGGGATAGGCGGACGGACAAATGCTTTGCAATTATATGAGCGAATATTTTGTCCGTTAGCAATGTGGTATAATATTTATCATAAGAACTGGTGAAAACGCAGCTTAAAATTTAAATATGTAATATTGCGTCAATAGGATTCGAGAACGACTGAATGTAAATATTAGAGCTTGTATAAATAAACGTCCCTAATATAGAAAACTTATATATAATATATTGTTTATATAACGGTTGTGTATAGTCTCGACTCGATCTGAACTTTAGTTATAATTTTTGTGTTAGTTTTGTACGTATTATAATAATACAAGATGAGGTGGTATCCATATACTTTGTCAGACAAAGTGTGGCTTACTGCGTATGTTAATTTTACAAACGATAACGATCGTCTCTGATTATATTTAGTCGCTATTTGTTCCATTACCTTAATATCTATCGCTCGTTACATATTTTTCATCAACGATAATGAACGCGAATTTATTATGAAGTGTGCGCGGTGTAATTTCAATCATATGCTGTGGTGATTCTGTTATCTATACATAATTACTGTTATTTGGACATTTGTAATATACCTACATTTCATTCAATTTATATTTTCCTTTAATGATGATTCAGATTCCAATCACTCTGTAAGTATATTTTTGTGTTATCGTTGTTTGTCATGTTTTAACTTTAAGTGTATTATTATTATTTAGGGACCATAACGCTAAGTGCCTTGAGTATTTACTTGTATGTGTATATTATGATGAATTAATTTATGTAATAAAATAAAATTGATTACAAATTAATAAATTCTTTGTTTATGGTTGATGATTAATCTCCATTGGGAAACAGTCTTGTAATCAGAGAAAAGTTAGGAATGTTGCAAGCGTCTATATAGCTACACTATCGCTTACATCAAGCGGGCCTAGCCAGCATACTATTGTAGTCTTTGAGTGGGTCGTATGTTTGATTGCCGACTTCGATGTATAAAAAATGTACGATTACCCCGTCCTAGGCTAAGTTGCTCCAATTATTCTGAAAAGATTACTATGGCGGCACCTAAGATAATTGGTGCAGATACACCTATATTTTGTTACCGGGATAATAAGTATTTTTTATTATAATGCAACTAAGAAAACATTCAAGTAAAACGCCAGCCTACTCAGAAGCACATACTACTTAATAGTACCTACTAAATAAAACAGTACAATTCTGCGCATTACAGTAGGTACCTATTTGTATCGTGAGGAAATCATAGCACGGTACTACACCACCTAGTGTACTTTGTAGTAGATACTGGCACTAGCTACCACCCTCAAGTTGAAAATCTGTTTCAACACCTAGCGTTGTCTCGGCAGTTGCACTTGAGAGCCAGATGTCTTCTAGACTCTATATACATTGGCAATTCCCCTGGATGGTCCATAGGCGACGGGAGCCATGATGCGGGCCATCTGACTGTTTGTCAGACATCTTGCATAAAAATAGTACATTATGATACATGTATGTCCTCGCAAGTGTGTTGAAAAATTTCGTATGACACGCGTGTGCATTGATCATTACACACTCAACTCCCTTATCGCTTAATACCGCCTTGAGTGTACCTAATAACCAACTTTGCACACATGTATCATAATGTAACCTATTATTATATACCACAATTTACTTTGTGGCATAATAATAACAGAAGCGCTCGTTCTTAATCGATCGGTAAGTTAAGTGCACCGTCGTGTCGGTACCTGGATGGGTGACCGCCTAGTGGTATTTCAAATCGAGCGTTTCCGTGCTTCGGAAGGCACGTAAAGCCCTTGGTCCCGGTTATCACTTAATTGTGATAGTCGTTAAGCTAGTTGGAGGCCTTCTAGGCGGCTTTAAAACTCCAACAGTAGGTTGACCACTAGCCTATCTCCACCGATCAGCAGTGGGCACGCATGGTGGAGTATCTGCCCATTCCCTTTCACCCTGATTTGTGAAAGAAGTCCTGTGCTCAGCAGTGGGACATTATAGGCTGATGATGATGATAATAATAATCTTTATTAGACCACATTAGATACACTCAATTAATTTGAAGTCTTTGACACTTAAGGTAGGCAAAGCCTGTATACCTGTATACTGAGTCAGCTCCTTCCCTAAATACAGTTGACAAATTTAAAATAAAATGGTAGGTAGAATAAAAAATGGAGCGTATTATTTCATCACATACAGTGAGTTTATTATTAGAACAAAAATAATAATCTAATTTCTTAAAATATTTACAATTCCTTATATTACAACTTAATGTCAACATACCCTGTTCGCTTTTCAACCGTTGCGTTCAAAAACAGTATCTAACTAAAATAATGTTGGCAAGACAACATTCCGAGCAATCTGAAAAATGTTATGTTTGTGTTAGTGATGACAGAAGTTAGGACCCAATAAATATACCTCATTCACAACATGTTGAAAAGAGAAAAGAGGCTGGGTTCTCTTATTTAAAACGTACCAATTATAACATTACATTTAAGCTAATTGTCTAATAACACAGTCCCAAACATTTCCCTAGCATTAATTTTACAAATAACTTGAAACAAACTGTTGCTAAAGCACTATACAGTATAGGAGCTTACACTGACACTCAGGTACATACAATAATACATAATAATAAGTAAATGAAAAAGTACCAGAAGTGATGATCATGAGCTAGCAATAAAAAACGATATAACCGTCATAATGAACTGAATAACTACTATTATTAAAATTAATTGCGAGCATAATGCATACAGTGACCCATTTCAATGAAATTGCGTCAATATAAGTGAATAAAAATAGAGCTGACACGTACGGCACGCTACTTGATCAAATGATGCACGTTGCGCGAGAGTCGACGATAATGTTCAAATGATGGATATTTTTATGATCACTGATTAAGTACCCCTTGATTTATTAATTAATGCGCAACTTACATGAGATTAATTCCAAAATAAAATAATATGAATATGATAATAAAATATGTAAACGAGATCTAATAACGATATATTTGTGAATATGGAAATAAAATACACATCACTTCCATATTTTAAAATGATTGTAAGAATATGTAACTAGGTATTGTTGTTTGAATATTTACAATGGAGATTGACGGGAATATGAATATTTGTTGCAATAGAAAATAATCGAAAAAAAAAACAAAGCAAACTCATTTTTTTACTGTTTAAATTTTAATTTATTATGTTATGATTTAGCTTTATATACTTATATGATTTTCCTTTTTTTTACGCCCTATGTGATCAATAATCTGGGGTGGGCGCGGTTTGCTGTAATACAGGCGTCAAGCCTAGCTCAGCAACTGAGGTCTCAAGACGACTGTGTGCTTTATTTTAATTTTACCAAAAAAAAAATTGAATGTAATACTTATAGATATTATTGGAAATAAATAAAATTTCGTGCATAACGACTAGCTCACCTATTATCATGGAATAAATTACAGAAGTAAATTGCCATGCTATATAGGTAAATTGCCATTTACCTATATAGCTATTTAGTGTCGTCTCAGTCCCAAGACGCACATACAAAGTTGTATAAACATGCAATATTGCACCTTAAAGGCGTCGCATAAGTTTTATTTTGTAACATGATTCGGCAAGATCCAAACTAATAGTATAAATGCGAATGCTTGTTTTGTTTGTTGCGCTTTCACGCCTAAAGCGCTGAACCGATCGCGATGTTATTTGGCATGCAGATAGCCTGCTGTATGGAGGACAGGCTACTTTTTATCCCAGGGACGCCTGTGAAACCGTGGGTGACAGCTCGTTCAAAATAAGTACACTAGAAGCTGGATTCACAACTAGAATTCACACTATAATTAGCTCATAAAAATATTGAATACAATGTTTTTGTAGTACTTAGATGAGATAAAATAGTGATAGTAGATATTTAGTAATTCTAATATTGAACATTATTTTCCAAAAAATCTAGTCAAAGTGTAAAATCTACTCAAGATTCTCATTACAAATCTTGATGATAAAAATCTCAGATCATAAGTTATACCTAAGTATAACATATTTATGAACAACGATATCTAAGTATATCGATGTTTATGAATGATACACAGTGTAGTGGTCTGGGTTGACATTGGCAATCCGATTTAATACTACTTACTAATCTGAATTAACTATGTCATATTCATAGTTACAGATTCAGAGAATTTGCAAATTCGTCAAAAGTGCGGCAAGTTTAAATATTCAGTATAATATATACTAGTACACAGTAAAGCGTATAGCACTCTATTAGTTGCAATATATTTTATTAGCATATATACACCAGGGGTTTATTTTAAAGATAATATATTGTGGGATAACATTTGCGTAAAGCTTGCAATTATAATATGGTGACATCTATACACAAAAAGCACGTAACAATATAGCTTAACTATCCATCTTTACGATTTAATATTTACAATTTACATTACATTCTAGTAACGATGACACTTAAAACGTAACTTTCAAAATGACATGTTTGTTCATACATAAACAGTACTATTATGTTTAACAAGCAATGCAGCCATATACGACCCAACCGCTATTTTTTCATTCGGTTTCCATCCCAATTATAATTTCTAGCTAACACAGATTCATTGGCCTGGCCATGCAAATTAGGGTGTTATTCTCGAGATGCGATGACGTAAATATTATTGTATGATTTATGCGTTATATTTACAAAATAGTAAGTCTAAACTGGTAAGCCTTAGTCAGGCCTGTATATAGGTATTTTAGGTATGAACTCTATGAGCAGTACATACTCCATCATGGAGGATGAGTCGCAGTGTTGCTTTGTGAGTCGCCAGCGCAGTCCCAGCTTACTGTAGAGGCGACTGTTCTCCCATTCCAGTAGTTTGTTCAGTGAATGTTGGGTCTGAAATGCATTTTAATATTATTATTGGGCTTTTTGGAATCAGTTTATGATAGGCGATAATAACGCAATGGTGCTCATTCTGTTAATTACAAGCGAAACTAATTTAGTCTTACTATATGTATCTCTTTCTTACTAAAGTCTATGCAATTGACTTAACGAGTTAGTCGTGACCAATTTTGATGGAACTAATTTTAAGTTGAAAACAAGCAATTGGAGTTATTTCACGGAACTGAATTTCTTATTTTATTTTTTGTTAGACAGAGATATAGTGGTGCCGATTCTGTTGTAAATCGCACTAAACTAATTTTAGTCACATCACATCTCTTTCTTACGAACATTATTACGAAAAAGGATAGAACATATTTTAAGTTGTCAATTTATTATATATATTATATATATTCTTTGCCGTCTTATTTTGCGTGTATTTAGGCGTAACCGCGATAGATGGCGACTAAATTTATATTGAAAACAAGCATTGGACTAATTTGACAGGACTAAATTTCTTACATCCTTTTCTTATGTTCATTGTTAGAAAGAGACATAGTGAGATTGAAATTAGTTTAGTTGTGAACAACAGAATCAGGGCCATCGTGACCATCGAATAATCATAATCAACCCAAAGAAGCGCAATGACGTTCATTATTTATGATTGAAATATATTCCCCCAATTCCCCACCACCGACAATGCGCTCTGATTGGCTAAGTCAAGGACACACTAAACATTTAAATGCAGTGATAAGCAACATTCTTCACACCACGTCTATATCTGATCCCAAACTAAGTACATGCAGACCATGCTCATGCACACAAATGCATGTTCTGTGTGGGAATCGAACCCACTACCTACGGCGTGATAGGTGCAATCAACCTCGCCAACTGGCCCGTCAATTGATTGGAAAGTGATTTGTCCTTACTGTTCAAAATCAGTGCAAAATTACTGACTAGTTGCGGAATTGGACTGTTCGGTATTACTACTCTAAAGGCATTTTTCCTCGACACTAACTGCCAGTTTCAGAAAGCCCAATCAATATTGGTCTATAATCATTATACGGGGTGGATACGACAATCAATGAAACCACGTAAAGTACTCATGAATACGATCAACTTTTACTATGAGCCCATCATCGAAATCGCAACCACGCAAGTATTTTACGTGGTTTCATTTATTGTCGTATTTGTCGTATCCACCCGGTATATATATCAGTCATTCATTCATTGGCAATTACAGGTATACAGTATAATTATGATTATATTGAAAGTATAACGTATACTTTCGAAAAGAATTTAACATTGATCAGGCTTCTAGAAACTAGGAGATAGTTTAGTTTCTTTAAACGACGGAATCAGCACCATCAACGCAATGCTACATCAGTTTATACTCGGCCGCTAATATATGATTTCATATAGGTACATACATTATCAATAATTACATGCATTACTTTGTACTGTATATTATTATCAGGTAGGTATAACGACATGTCTTAAGTGCGTAATAAAATATCCTTTGTCAATGTTGCTTGATTATACATACCCTTTTACTTAGACATATAACAGGCCAGAGAGAGCATCCTAATGTACAGCAGCAGCATACGCAGCCGCAGAACAACCACTTGACGTTAACTGGCAATGTCTTCTTTAAAACGCTGTTAATACGGGCTACAGTCGCTTGATACTCTTCAGGGGCTACGCGTGACTGTAGCCCTGAGGGGAATTCACCACTGAAGCGGTTGCTTAAACCAAAACTGGAATAGAAAGTAATTTGATGATTAGATTGATAGTATTTCTGTAGTGATCAATTACATGGCAAGTAGTACATTTGTGTGATTGTATATCTGATTCATATCATTCATTCATATCTAAATGTTATGTTTAGCTACTATTTAGATTATATTGTTTGGTTTTGGTCTCATTTTAAATAGTAAACAGTGCTATTTAAAGCCATTGTGATAATGGTGCCGATTCTGTTGTAAATCGCTCTAAACTAATTTTAGTCACATCTCATCTCTTTCTTACAAACATGATTGAAAAAGGATAGAACATATTTTAAGTTGTCAAATTAATCTTTGTCGTCATATTTTGCGTGTATTTAGGCGTAACCGCGATAGATGGCGACTAAATTTATATTGAAAACAAGCATTGGACTAATTTGACAGGCCAAAATTTCTTACATCCTTTTCTTATGTTCTTTGTTAGAAAGAGACATAGTGACATTAAAATTAGTTTAGTTGTGAACAACAGAATCAGGGCCATTGCCTGCTTATCTAAAACGCCAGCCAAGTGCGAGTCAGACTCGCTCACAAAGGGTTCCGTAAAGACGTTTCTTGTTTTATTATTTGTTTGTTATAAGTGGCAATAGAAATACACATTCTGTGAAAATGTCAACTGTCTACCGATTACAGTCCACTGATAGACAGACTGGATGGATGATGGACTTTGGTTACGGAACCCTAAACCCTAAGTATACCAATTTAATTTTATTATGAAGAAAATGTTACAAGAATACCTACAATAAAAATCGTAAAAAAATAAACTAGGTACTGTCATGAGAATTGTAAGTGGGTCATTCTGTAGTTATTGACCCACATAGATAGTTTTTGTAATGTATTTTAAATTTGTATATTACTAACAGATACGAATGCGCGTGAACAATTAAAATGAGTAAGTAGGTACATTACCAAGTTTATTGTATGTTATATTATGTATAAAATATTGTAAGTTAAACATAGCATGGTAGAAGGGTACATGGTACTACCCTCAAGTGAAAAAATGTCACCAATAGACTAGCCTACTGGTGTGTTAAAACATCACTTATCATTGTGAAAATAAGAGTTATTTTGTTGAAAGACAAGTAATTTAGTAGTTTATTGTATACTGTCAATGGGAATGACTTCTATGTGTGTTAGTCAACATGTATGGAGATAGATAGCCCTACAAACCACAACACAATATAATAAGAAGAATAGAAATTGTTGTTCAAATCATATCAATGACGAAGAACGGAAATGTTCGATTTGAAATACCACTAGGTGATCACCCATCCAATATAAAATACTCAAATTAATATGAGTTAAATTGTTTCTTTACAGGATGCATAATATAGTGAATTTGGTCCAAATGTTCATCCCGCTTAAATATTATAAGCTTATGTTATTTCTATGAATATAAGCATGAAAATACATCATTTGAATATAAACTATATGAATGAACAATCATAAATAATTACAGATGATGTCAATTAATAAATTACTGTCTGATACCATTGTATGAAGATAACCTACTTGTCTTTATTTACACTGTTACTGGTCACAAAACTCCTGTTTTGCATATAAGCAACTTAAACTAACTTCAAATTGCCTTAGTTTAGTTGTGCACTGTCTTAAATTAAAAGTAGCTCTCTAATAGCTTTTGGGATTTCCTTGTAAAACTTTGCAGCTATTTTTTGTAGTAGGTTGCTATGATGAAAGGTGCTGTACTTTGGCAGTACTTGATTTTTTTTTTTATTACTACAACTATACCTGTATTTGACCACAATCTCACCGTGGTCAGTGATGATATGGCCAAAGGTGACAAAACCTAGAACGAAAACTGCTCTCAAGTGCATTTTTTTAATATCTAGTTATTGGATGCACATCCTTTTCCCAAGCCAATGAGTTAACATGTAGGCAACAATAATTTATTTGGTTCTTTTTATTTAAATATACTATTTCCGCATACTCTTTTAAGTAGGAGCAATTTGCCGTTCCAACAAAAAGCTTTGTTTTTATACAACAATGTCAAATTTTATAGCTAATTTCTATTATAAAGAGGCCTACAAATTTCTACAGGGCCATAACGTACCTGGCTTTAAATGCAATTGCTATACATGTTGGTTCATTTATAATTAGGATTGAGCTTAATAATTTTCAGTCTACTAAAGGTCAAATAAAGGTGCTTTTTTTCAGGCAGTCACAAAAAAATTACCAGTGTTAAATTAAAATAATACCAACATCATACAACTATGAAAACATTGTTACGCTTTGATTACTTAAAAATTGTATTTGAAAATTGATTATGTTTAATTTAGAAACTTTTACTTGCATACATTTATTCATAAAATTAATCAGCTTTCTTAATTTGACTTTTTGATTTCCATTATAAGCTCTACTTAGGGATCAGATAACCATGTGTGACAAGGATGTCCCATGATATTATTATAATTCCCTTAAAACTATAGTTATCAATGGATTTGTACAATGTTGGTTTATTAAGAGTTTTCCTCAGTCTTATACCAAGTTTATGCTTGTACTATTATGTATTTGAATGTTAATAATTATAGTAAGCTTAATGATGATTGTTATTTATATAATGATTATTTCATATAACTGTTTTTGTACTTGTTTATTTATTTATGGATAAGTATGATTGATTAACATTTAATTAATTTACTTAGCATAGATAGATAGATAACTCTTTATTGTACAAAAAGTATTTAACAAAGTATAAAATAAATACTTAAAGTTCAAATTACTGTAAGTAAAATATCGGGCGGCGGTGTTATCACTAAGAAGCGATCTCTTCCAGACAACCTTAGGATGGAGAGGAATTTAGACACGTTATTAGACGGTGGTTTATACTTTAATAACAAAAATAGGTAAATAAATATACATACATGCAAACATTTTTTTTTTATAACAATAAGGTGGCAAACAAGCATACGGCCTGCCTGATGGTAAGCAGTTACCATAGCCTATGGACGCTTGCAACACCAGGGGCATCACTCGCGCGTTGCCAACCCTATATAATATTATTAATTCAATTAAGATGAAAGTCTTCAAGCCTGACAAAAAGGTACCACAGTTAAGGTGCCAGAGTGCCTTCATTGTAAAATTAAGAACTTACATGGAAATAAATATAATTGATTTACAAACCACTAACTTATTATTTATGAAATTGGTACTTAAATTATATGAGTCAGTTTGGGAACTCCGATGTCTAAATTAACAAGATATGAACATTGGTAAATAAGCTGTAAAATGTCCTACAATTTGTTCAATACAGATATTATCTACCTGTGTGATTATGCTCTGTGTGTCAGCAGACATATTGTTCATCTTTTGGAATAAATTCGATACAAATTAACCGACAATTTCGAAAAAAAAACTAAATTTGGCGCTTGCTCAACAAGTCAATAATGAAATACCCTTCAATGCCATTCGACCAACATGACAAATAATACGATTGATAAGTCCTGTGGTTGTTGTTTGGCTTAATTATTGTTGTTTGTGATTATCGAGGGTACTGGGAACAAACAGCTGATGTTATCAAACAGTTAGCTAGTACAAAATGAAAGCTTACACTGTCATGTTACCAGCCCCGCGGACGACGATCGGATCAGGCACTAAAGTCACATGTGTTTCTTCTATATGCTCCTCACTCTCAGTCTCGTCTAGATATATAGCATCAAAATCTGCCATTTTACTTAATCACTAAATAAAAAACCAATACTGTATACCTATTATAATAACATAACAAAGCACTTTGTTTGTAAGATTTTACTTTCATGGAAAAATGAATACAGCAGTCGAAAGTCAAAAGTGACGTTTGCATTCATATTTTTTTTTTTTTTTTTTGTAAATTTGTTCTTGACCATGGATACTAAGTCCTTCAGTCGCATACATTTTATTTATAATATCACTATAATATAGTCCGCACATTCACTTTCACATAGTCTGCATGTTCAGTCACCGTCCAGTCATGTTTTAGTAAAATGGTGGTCATTGTACTAAAACTTATCACGGCCTTTTTGAGACAACTTGTAAAGTCACGATACACATATTCATTTCATTTCACTTCACTGGTGCACATATATTGATCTTTATTGAATAAAATACCACCGATAATATGCAATAAAACTCAAAATACACGTCTAATATAAATGACGGACTAAATAGAAAAGTGAAGATATAAAAAAACTACCGAGGTTTCTGCTGCTGTCTCTTCTCTCTAAGGATCCTAGGTTGGCAGCATTTTTTTCTTTAGATGGCCAAGCTAATACTTTGGCTGAAAGTGCTCGAGCGTAAAAATCGTATTTTTTATGCGTACAAAATTACCTCTTGCAGGAAGCAACACTGTCTATTAAATTATGAAAGCGACTTTTTGGCGGGAACTTGCAGAGTGACGTTGCGTTTCCATTTTTATTTTCATTTATTCGTGTATTTTGGGTTTTATTGCATATTATCGGTGGTATTTTATCTAATCATACATGATCATACATGTGAAGTGAAATGAAATGAAATTAATTATGTGTATCGTGACTTTTCAAGATGTCTCAAAGAGTCCGTGAAAAGTTTTAGTACAATGACCACCATTTTACTAAAACATGTCTTTGGACGGTGACTGATGCGGGCTATGTGAAAGTTAATGTGCGGACTATATGAAAGTGATATTATACCACATACTACTACTACTCCAGCGATAACCCTTTGTTTTCACACAGACTTTTTGTGTGACCAAACTCCTTCGCACAAAAAGTCCGTCGTCTCGAAGCAAAAGTGGCAAAACATGCAGCTAGAAGACCGTGAATGACAGCAGTCTTCGAATTTTGCCGTGCTATTTGATAAGGGCATGTAATTAATGCCCTAACTATTAATTCCAGCTATTCGAACAAAATAATTCAAAACTAGAACCATAAATACTCAATTGCACACTAAATACGCACACTATGTAAATCAAACTGTGTATCAGTTTTATGGTTAATGCAAAACTGTTTGAACTGAATGATCATCTAGCGCTCGCAGGCCGCTGCCGCGGCACTGCATTGGGCTCTAACCTAACCTAACCTACTGTATTTGGAGTGCCCCGAGTCGGGTCTGGGTGATAGAACATGTTTTGATGAATAGGTAGTTTAATTGTAGAACAGTAATTTTTCTGATATGCAATAAGTAAATTAGAGGTGCTATAAATAAATTAGAGGAGATTCTTAATTTTTGAACAGAGGTTTAATTTTTATTTTCCTTTTGATAATATTCTTGGCTATTTGTTATTATTACACAAATACTTGAGGTGACGCTCTAATTTAAATTTTATTAAGAAAAACAGAGTGTTTTAAAAATGAACATTTATTTGATATTTAAGGTAAAAAAAATACTTTCATCAATACAGCTGCTCGAAAATTCCCCCAGCACCCTCGCTGTGCTATCGCACCATGTGTCGTGACCACATCGACTCCTGACAAAACCCGGACAGGCCGGACACGACGTCGTACCTGGCAACTCTGTCCCCAACAGGGCATGAGGGCCGCGATCCAGGATAGAGGGCAGCGATATCCCAGGAACGCAAACGTTCCACGTGGAACGTTTGCGTTCCTGGGATAGTTACTATACGCGGGCGGGCATCGTCTACGGTTGATTGATTGATTTGATTTGATTTATCGTCTACGGGTGGGATCGACCCCTTGGCAGGCTTCTTGACCATTACGGTCTCACAGAAGGATGCTAAGGCCCTCCAAATAATATTTACTAATCAACTTTGCTATGAAATAAATAGTAGGCGTAACAATAATAAAGCTAACTTTTATTCCTATCCCGCGGTGGACAGATAGGTAGTATAGTATTATAAATGCGAAAGTTTGGATGGATGAATGTATGTGTGTTACTCAATTACGCTTCAACAACTAAACGGATTTGGATGAAATATGGCACGCTGAAACAATATGTTACTTTTTATCCCGGGAAAGCAATATATCCCTCGGGTACGCGGGTGAAACCGCGGGGTGCCATAAATGAAATAATATTCCTCCGGAGAGACTTGCTTAGTTTTCAAATCGTTTACCTAAGTATACTAGGATTGTGTGTGGTTGGTAGGTATCTATATCATTTTGTTAGATAAAAAGAATATTTAATTTCGTAGGAATGTTGCAGCGATTGAGTGACCGTAAATGGTGGGGCCATTATGAACTATCACACGTGTGTGGTGGTATGACCACTATCATGCACATACGAGCTCTGATAACGCGCAGCTGTGACCTAAAAAGCTAACGTCTCGTTATACAGCCTCCCTCGTGCCATAAACGAACTACAAATTTATTTTATGGATGTGGCATTAACGACTTTTTTTTTTACTGTTTATAGGCCTCTGTTTGACCGCAATCTCACCATGGTAAGTGATGATGCGGTCGAAGGTGGTAAGCACACAAAGCCTAGAAGGCGCTGGCTCTCAAGTGCAGCTATCGGAACACACCGAAAGGTGCTTGGCGACAGATTTTCAACTTGAGGGTGGTAGCCAGCCAGGCGGGTACTACAAAGTACCTTACCACCGTGCTATGGTTTCCTCACGATGTTTTCCTTCACCGAAAGCTCAAGTTCATTGTAGGATTCGAACCCGGGACCTTCGTCTCGGTATCCGACGTCACTACCACTGAGCTATCATCGCCTTAAAACCTGCTTCAGTTAAGCCTATACTAAATCAAATATATAGGTTAAATGCTTCATGGCCTATACCAAAATATTCGAAATAAAATTTTGGCCCACAGTTTGTTTCAGAGGCACTCAAGCAGAGGCAACGAATGGGTTTTCTATATAATCTATTCCACGCCTGTTCCCAATTACAAGCTAGTGGTACTATAGAAAATTCATTCCTCCATAAACAACAATGTGAGCACACGATATAGCGACAACTTCATCTAGCTGATATGAAGACTTATATGCCAGCAAATTAAAAACTTCTCAGATGGCATCGAGTTGCCATAGTTTACGTTTACTTGAGACCACATCCGATTGACACAAGAAGATTGGTCAGTTATTTGTAAAGTACCCATCCTGCAGAAATCTCTACATACCCTTCTTGAAGAACCCCACATTGTATTCTCTTGGGAAATCCACGGTAGGAACTGCCTACCTCCTGCTAAGGAGCGCATTTGAAAGCGCACAGTGCAAGACAATTTTGGTTCCAATGCGTGAGGATGAGCTCCCGTTGATGGCGAGACTTGCGATGTGATAGGTAGATTGGGTAGGTAAGGTTATGTGATTATCAGTTACCTAAGTATTATTCCATAAGATTAGATTTGAATTCATGGAGCTCCATTTTTAGGACATCGAGGGCGTTTCAAATGCATGCCAATGCATGCATACAATATGTGTAAAGGATAAAGGACCGACCATGACAAATCAAACCTTTTTCCAAGTGCGAGTGCATTAAAGCAGTGCAAATCGCATGTGCATGCGTATAAAAGCGTCGCGAGCGCACCCCTCCGCATTCACAGCCAGTCGGAGCGCCCAACGAAGGTACCCACGCAACATGAAGGTAAATTATACTTGTCAAATCGATTTTGTGAATATTCCAATAAAGCCCATCGATAGGTAAGGACATGATGATGTTTTTGTAAAAAAATCATACTTCTTGACATAAAATGTACTAACAGTAGGGAACAACGTTGAAAATCTGTTTGTCTGAGATTTAAGATCCTGTTTTATTCTTTGGATTCACCATGATGGCAAGCTTACACGTCCTAGAAGTGGCTCTCAAGTGCATCTGACGGAATACGCTGTAATTGCTTATGGACAGACGTTGGAGACATGTTATTTTATACTCTGTACGTCTAGCCAATTTTAGTTTTACAAGAAACTATAGCGCTATTAACATAAATAAACGATCCATACTTATTATAGACTATAGTATGTTATAGAGTACTCCAATTGCAGGTCGTATTCTTGGCTGCTGTTCTCATGGTGAGCAGAGGAGCGGCTGTCGTGGTCCCTCTCTCGGCGCCCTACTCACCGTACGCGTACGGCGGAGTGGCGGCGCCCTTCGGCGTCGCCCACGGGCATGGGCTAGCGGCACCGCTTGCCGTTGCCAAGTACGCGTCCCCTGGCGAAGACTACGACCCCAACCCTCAGTATTCGTACGCTTATGATATTCAGGATGCTATTACTGGTAAGTAAGATGAAGATCTTAAAGATGCATGCATTTTATATGACCAAGACGTTTTCATAAACAAACCCATCCACCTTCAAAATGCTGAGTTCGATTCAAAGAAAAATAGGATTTTAAAGAAATCTTTAAACTTTAGTTTAATTTTCAACACACTTGCTCGTAAAGTGATATTTATTGCACCGTTTTTATTATCATAATGCAGCTTATTACGCACTAGTGCTTTTTACTTTACATTACCGCACAGTTTTATGATAGGTATAATCCCGATTATGTTAAGATTGTACCCCAATGTAATTGATATGTGTTTAGACGAAGCATTCTTAATTTAAAGGGGTAAAACAGATTGACGCGCCATATTTGTTTATAACGTTTTCGTACTATTATCAAAAAATCGACTTAAAAAAATAAGTCTTTTTTTTCTTCGCAAGTGTGTTGAATGACAGGAGTGTGCATTGATCTATTACACTCGGCTACCTAATCGTACCGCCTCGTCTGTAATAACCAACTTTGCACACATGTATCATAATGTACTATTATTTATCACTATTGACATTAAGAGCAGAGGCTACATACGATTTCATTGAATTTGCCTAATTTTTTAACAGTCTCTTCTAGGCCTTAATGGCCTATTAAGGCGGCCCTCTGTGGCCGGCGCACCTACAACGCGAGCATAGTCTAAAAGCTTGTTGTTTCATCCAACGTAATATTTGACTGCGAAAAAAGAAAGATCGCATCAGAGCCGTCGGTTATCAGTCGGTAAATTCCACTGATCACTCGCGGCCGCTTCGCTAGGTCGTCATTCATGATTTCGCATTCATAAAACTTGTTCCAGGAGTATACTTCTTGTAAAAAAATCTTACAAGTTTGTGAAAAAAATGTTAGTTATTTAGAATCTCCAATACACTTGCAAGCCTGGTATCTAAATGTTTTCTTTACTTTTACAATTTATAGGTACATTAGATATGGCCAAAGTTCAGGCAAAAACGCTGTTTTTCGGAGGCTTTGACTGAATTTGTGTCACACTTTTTTTTTAATTACGCCGAGATACACGGCTAGATATAGTGCACAAGATACTAATTTGTTCAAAACATCTAACGAAAAATGTTTAACAACGCCATAATAAGTACAGAGGTTTGGTATGAAAAGTATGACGAATTGAGTCCTCTTAATATAATATAGTTTCAGACAATCCTAAGGTCAAATTCAAGCCTATAGAATGTAAAAAGAACTTCTTCCCGTGTTATTTTACGTATGTTATGATTTAAAAACAAGAAAGCTTCGCTAATGAAGACGACCTTCAAGTATCATACATCACTCAAGTCACCTATATTTAGACCTAACTTTGTAGGTATGTTCTACTTTTTCAAATGTAGCAATAGGTACAATTGAATTCATTCCTTTGTTACTTTGTCACCTTCAATGCGTTACCGTAACTAATTCTGCCAAAATGGTTATGTAAATGAGTCAACATACTTTATCTCGTGCATCTTGTTTATTATTGCGGTACTTACTTGTAAACTGTGGACGATATTTGAGCAAATACATAGATTTCGTGACATTCAATTTTAGAATTTATTCTAATTAGGATATGAGGAATATTAGGAATTTTTATTTATTGTTTATAGGCCTGTGTTTGACCGCAATCTCAACCTAGTAAGTGATGATGCGGCCGAAGGTGGTAAGCACACAAAGCCTAGAACGAACTCGCTCTCAAGTGCAGCTATCGGAACACACCGAAAGGTGCTTGGCGACAGATTTTCAACTTGAGGGTGGTAGCCAGCCAGGCGGGTACTACAAAGTACCCTACCACCGTGCTATGGTTTCCTCACGATGTTTTCCTTCACCGAAAGCTCAAGCTCATTGTAGGATTCGAACCCGGGACCTTCATCTCGGTATCCGACGTCACAACCACTGAGCTATCATCGCCTTATGGTGGTTTCATTAAATGATATCACTATGAAGAATTCTTAAGATGGATCTTAAATAACCTTTATTTAGGAGGTACTAAGGCTTAGTACTGACGTTTTTCAACACACTCGCTCATAAAGTGACATTTATTGCAAAATACAAGTCTAGATTTTTCCTCGCAAGTGTGTTGAGTATGACACGCGTGTGCATTGATTATTACACTCTCGGCTCCCTTATCACCGCCTTAATACAGCCTGGAATGTTAATAACCAACTTTGTACACATGTATCATAATGTACTATAATCACAATACACAAGTCATTACATTTGTCGTATATTTGTCACTTGTCTACTCTCTCTCTAAAAGAAAACTAAGTGAAAGTCACTAGTATTGGGTCTATTGTTAACTATGCTTTCATTCTTCAGGCGACTCGAAAAGTCATCAAGAATCCCGTTCAGGCGACGTGGTGCAAGGATCGTACTCCCTCGTGGAGCCAGATGGCACGCGCCGTATCGTGGACTACACCGCTGACCCACAAAACGGGTTCAACGCCGTCGTCCACAAGGAACCCCTAGGAGCCGTGAAGGCTGTCGCTCCCGCTTACTTACACTAACACCGATTACACTGACGCTTTTTCAGACGGACCTTCTTAACATCGTTTTACAATGCAGCAGTGGAAATCGTAATAAAAACGAAACTTGAAATCAACGGAACATTTTCCATAACTGAATTTATAAACAATTGTCGTCAAAGTAGGACAATATTGAAGGCTTTCAACAATTAGATCCGTCCGAACGAGCGTCCGCCCATGTCGAAGTGACCTGAACCCGTTATACGTGTTAATGTTTTATTTATGCTTATCATGTAGAGTATATTTAATTTAAGTGTTAATACTAGATAATAAATAAGAGGAATCTATATACTTTTTTTCTGTCTCTTCTATACTAATAATATATTATGAATAGGTAAAGTTGGAATCTCCGGAATTACTTACTGATCCGATTTTGAAAATTATTTCAGTAATAAGAAGCTACAGGAAGCTACATTATCCTTGAGTACTACAGGCTAGAATTTTTATCCCGGTCGAAAATCGCAGGAAACAGCTAGTCAAATTATATAATAAGTTTATACTATACTGGGTGGAGACTTCGAGATGGCATCTATTCGAAACCTATGTTGGGTTAGTCATGCTGAACAACTTTTACTATAGGACCAATGGTGAATTCTCAAAAAAAAATTTTTACTATTCATTGTAAATGTCAACCTTGCTCGATCATAATGTATGAAAAGTAAAAAATTTTTTTTGAGAATTCATTGTTGGTCCCATAGTAAAAGTTGTTCAGCATGACTAACCCAACATAGGTTTCGAAAATATGCCATCTCGAAATCTCCACCTGTTATATTTTTTGTTTAATTTAAAATCATATAATCCGAGAGAAAGAATTCTAACATTATATTATTTAAATATCCTATCCTAACTATTATAAATGCGAAAGTGAGTTTGTTTGTTTGTTAGTTACGCCTCTCGCCTCAAGTACTCAACGAATCATCATGAAAGTCATGCAAATAGCCTATGGTATGGAGAAGGACATAGGCTACTTTTTATCCCGGGAACGCGGGTAAAACCGCGGGGGACAGCTAGTAGAGAAATACAGTGATCAATCAATCAATCAAATAATTTATTTTGCAAAAACATATGTTGTTACAGGGTCTTCAATTAAAAACATTAGAGCTTACACATGTCACCAAAATTATTAGTATGCAATTGTGATGTTTATAAGGCTATATTTTATCAACAAATCAGTCATAGGTATGTGGGCAAAATAATGGCATATGTGAATGTGTGTCAGCCACGCCCGGCTATTATCTGCGAGGTGCGCGGGCGCCGCCGCCGCGCCGCGCGCCGGGAGGCAGCGCATGCGCACAACACACGACACTCAGCTGTTTCCTAATCTAGACCGGTACTGACGAAAATTAGCGGTGACCTGGACCTGCCGGCACTAAGCTGGCTGCTCTATAGATAAATGTCAATCTCAGAACTTGAAGCTGTTTATTTTAATAGCAAGGTTTAAACGTATAGCTTTCTTTTATATGATTTAACTAGCTTTTGCTCGTGGCTTCGCCCGCGTCGGGTACAGGAAACAAATGACATATTTTTCAACGACAATAAAAGAAAACAAAACAAAACAACTTCATCCCGCTTCGAGGGTGGAATTATTAAAAACGCTGAGACACTTATAAATTAATTTTCAATCTTCAGCCCAAACACAAAATTTGAAGATCCTAACTTCGAAACTGACGGACTTTCATACAAACTTTCATCCCCTATTTTACCCCCTTAGGGGTGGAATTTCGAAAAATTTCCTTTCTTAGTGGATACCTACTCTTTACAAAGAATATACCCTCTAAATTTCATGTCTCTAGGACCAGCGGTTTAGGCTGTGCGTTGATATATCAGTCAGTCCGTCAGGACTTTGAATTTTATATATATAGATTCTTACGAAATAGTAATTAGCAGTATAACGATAACTTGACCCACAAATTTGCTTGACTCTACAACTATTCGATTACTCTCTTAGTTGGAGGAATATTGAAAAACACTTGTAAAAGTGTTGAATTTACAATCTTTACTAGTTTTTTTTAGATATCATAGTTAAACTCAACTCGTACTTAGTCATTTTATAATAAGTACGTAAGTACTCTGCTTGAAACATGAAAACTCTGAAAAATTAGTTCTCCCATAGATGAGACCCAGCTAGATAGATTTTTTGCCCCGAATCGTTACGAGTCATTTTCGAGATCTCAAAACATATTTATACCCATATACAAGTATTGTTCGTTTAATATTTATTATTTTATAATAATAATACTTACAACACTTACGTAGGTATAATTCTTGAAACGGAGCGCAATGTGCTCCCGTTGATGTCTTTTATATGGCGATCTTCAAATAATGGACAAAGCGTTTCTGGCACAAGCTTTTATATAATAAACATATAATAAACATACTTTTATAGTAGGTAGGTAAATTATGAACACCAAAATTTATACCAAAGTAGATATTGGATAACTAGCCTACCGCTCGCGGCTTCACCCGCGATCCGCTCTTTTGCTTTGAATGTATAAAACCCTTTCTTAGTACCTCCGTTAAGAAACCTGTGCACAGTTTAGTTTTTGGACCCTCTATACAACTAAGGCAGCAAACAAGTATACGATCTGTCTGATGGTAAGTGGTCACCGTAGCCTATTGACGCCCGCAAAAATCTCATGACACCTTTCTTGAAGAACTCGATGCTGTACTCCATTGGGAAAACGACGGCGGGGAGCTCATTACACACCTGAGCATCCGCGGTAGGATCGAGGTATGTCATCACAATACATTCACATCCTCACATCCATACAAACTGTGATTATAATATTAGTAGGCAGCAGGATGTTTCACCGTAGTCAGAAACTCATGGTAGGGTTCACTCTAGTCTGTTATCGCAGAATAAGATCTGTAGCCTTAGCACGAACCACTTTCGTATCGCCTTCGTAGCGTCATCGTATCGAGTAGATGTCATTTTTGACAGAAGTTCTATCGTCTACTCGAAACCTAGCTTGCGAGCTACGTTAAATTCGTCTAGAAATTTTGAAACATACATTTTTGATTTTATTGGTACACAATATTAAAATATTTATTTCCAATAACATAAACTAAATGAAATAATCAGCTTATCTTATATTATTAGCTAACGATATAAGGTATTACATCATCATTCCCATGTAAATGTTTTCTTTTTCACCATTGAAATGTGATGAATGTGGAAATATTTTTGAACGTACAGCAAAGAGTTCACGTGTTTAAAGGTTTGAATTTAGAACATAACAGACGAAGAGGATGAGTCTTTTGACTCCGTTAGAAATAAACTCGACGATTTTCATTTCTAGATTTGTGTTTTAGGAGTTTTAGGGGATTTCATATAAAGAGTGGCTAAAATTGAACTATTGACATCCCCTAACATTTATACACTTATTATAATTACGTATATATAGGATGTTTCAGAATCAATGGGTTAATTATGGCCTAAAAAATATTTTTTTCGGATAGTAGTCGAACAATACATGAGGCTCCCCAATTGAATGTGTTTTAGTTAAAACTAACTTAAAAACTATATTACATGTAGAATAAAATTAAATGAAATAATTTTAACTAAATGATTCACCATATTTAGTTATAAGATTATAAATAAAGAAATACAACTTAAAATATGAACACTTAAAAAAAAGAATACATTCAAAACATTCCAAATACCTACCTAAGATGCGAGGTGTTCACGTAACGCTCTCACTGAAAAAATCACGGTGACAAAGTCTACGTTAGCTGGCTTGCGAGTAGACGATACCATACGTCAGAATTAGTTCCAATTTCAAATTATATACCAAACCAAGTTTACGTAGTGTGACGTGAGGTTAACGTAGTTGTTCGTGCTACCGATTTGAACGTTTGGCAGCATTCGAATGACACATTCCCATACAAATTTGAGTTAACTCTCTCGATACGAATACGTTACGCTTGCGATAGATTTTCGTGCTAAGGCCTCAGTTCACACGACGCGACGCAATGTCGCAGTTACTTAGCAATAAGTGATTTTGGAATTATTATGAATGGCTTATACGTTTTTGAACATTATTTATATGTGAACAGTGAGTTGGGCCGTGTTACACGTTAGGCCATAATAAACACGAAGCTACGTTTCGCTAAGATATATTATATCGTCATAAGATGGTGAGACCAGAAAATAATAATAAGTTAAGGCGATGAATAGCTCAGTGGTAGTGACGTCGGATACCGAGACGAAGATCCCGGGTTCGAATCCTACAATGAGCTAGAGCTTTCGGTGAAGGAAAACATCGTGAGGAAACCATAGCATGGAACTTTGTATTACCCACCTGGCTGGCTACCACTCTCAATTAGTAAATCTGTCGCCAAGCACCTATCGATGTGTTCCGATAACTGCACTTGAGATCCAGTTCCTTCTAGGCTTTGTGTGCTTACCACCTTCGGCCGCATCATCACTTATCATGGTGAGATTATGGTCAAACAAAGGCCTATACAAAGTAACAAACATTTTACTTTAGCATTTATTATACTAGTAGGATATTATTTTAAAGTTATTAATACAAATGAATAAGCAGTTTCTTAGTAATTTTAACTACTTCCATATGTACGAAATATACTAAATAATTTGTGCGCCCTTGAAACAAGACACACTCGGGTGAATTGAGTAATATCCTTTAACAAATACTTGGCCGTGACTAACGTAGGTATGTTGTATAAGTACGTAAACTAAAAACGTTTCTAGTCTCATCCGTGGAAGTTAAAATAACATAAATGAAAGTTAAAAAGTTACTTTTATTTTCTTTATTTCTGTTGTAACTGAGTTGTATTATTTGACAATTAGTTCTGGGTGTAGCATCCTTAATAGTTTAAGGTTATAGAATTTTATTAATTGTGCCTGGTGCCTGGTGATTATAAGAATTAAACATACGAACTGTTGAGACTATGAATTAA
Organism: Polyploca ridens; assembly: GCA_951394255.1. NCBI lineage: Eukaryota > Metazoa > Arthropoda > Insecta > Lepidoptera > Drepanidae > Polyploca > Polyploca ridens. The sequence goes on along the minus strand of OX596264.1, from coordinate 6,625,395 downwards.
CATCATAAATACTAGGATATTTAATGATACATCTCGCCAAAAATAAACTCTATTTAATTTTATTCTGAGAAGTCTCGCGAATTATGATCGTGGTGAAGTATCTCGTATCCCGGGACTTTCCAAACCCTAGGGATATCTCTCATGAGACTGCACAGGAACACTTCTGCTAATGCTCTAGAGTCCCTGATTAAATAAATAAATATCCTGGGACATTCCTCACACACGGTTATCTGATCCCAAACTAAGCAGAGCTTGTACTATGGAAACCAGATAACTGATATAATACATATACTACTTTTTGTTTGTAAATACATAATTACACCTCAGGACATACAGACATGTTCATGCACACAAATGCATGTCCTGTGTGGAAATCGAACCCACGACCTGCGGCGCGTAAGGTGAACCTTAACCAACTGCGCCAACTGGCCCGTCATTTCCATTAAAGGAAATTAATCTGTATGAAGCCGGTCAGGGAGATATCTAAGGTGCAAGCCACATAGGAGATGGCGCGGGCGCGGTCATGACACGGGCGTGTTTCCATTCCATTCAAATTTCGTAAAAACTTCCATGTCAACTGGAACTACCAGTAGTACTGCTATATCACTATAGCGGTACTGTAGCAGTAGGAGCCATAAAGTAACAAGTTGATAGTATTGCCAATGTCCTGTTTGTCATGTATTTTATCCACTGTAGATGTAAAATAGACTATAATATCGTCGCATAACTCTACAACCAGAGAAAAAAATATAAAGTCGAGGCACACTCTACCGAAAAATATTATTGTTTACAAATACCAAAAGATTGTATGTACTAATCACTACTCTAAAAGGATCACAATAATAAATGTTGCAACATATTTAAAATGATGTCCCTAGCATGAGATGCGCCCACGCATGTCACGCACGCAACCCGACATGAGTTGCAAGACTGTTATCAGTGCATCTCACATAGTGCCGAACTATGAATGAATCATTGGTACTTAGACCTTTTATGTTAGTTAGTCTGGTCGGACAGTCACCCGCGTTTGTGGCCTCGTTTTATAGTCGGAAGTGTTTATGGACAGTCTTTGCTTGTGAACTTCTGATACAATTTATGTCTCCTATGTAAGCTTAAGGCAAAGACAAGCTTTGGATTTTATGCTATTAGAATATTTTTTTGCAAGTGTTGACAAATGTCTTCCGACGATGATAAAAGAGGATTTGATTAATTACACACATATTGCATTATAAATTAAGAGGCATGCATTTTAGAAGAAACTGAATATCGGATAGGCTAATATAATGATGAATTATAAAATATCAAAGGATGAATGAAATAATGTGTCTGAACCTATAATTTATTCATCCAATATAAATTAAGCATAATATTATTTGAAAAAAAAAACCAGCCAAGTGCGTGGGCCAGGACTATGCATAGCAATTAGCACGGGGTGCCGTAATACCTTAAATTTGAAAATGAGTTTTCGATTGTAAAGGATAGTTGTGTACTAGAAAACTCACTGTGCTCGATAGATTTTCTCGTAAAATCTTCCAGTCGGACGGACGGGCGGGCATGACGAAACTATAAACAACATCTCAAAATCTTCAGGTTGTAATCAAAATAATAATCAGCGTAAACTAAAAGGACACACTCTATTTACGAAGCCAAATTAATTAGTAATTACTCGTATTCATTGTATAATCGATATATACTAATGAATCGACTTAAATTAAGATTAACAATAACGTAATAAATTATACAGTACAATAGTAATAGTGGCTAGGTATATACAGATAGAGCGCGCGCCCGGTTGGCAATAAGGAACATTCGAGTGAATGCAAGCCGCTTCTATAAATACGACCCACAATCATTCAGTTTGTACTATTTACTTCGAACCCTATTGTCGAGCGCGTTTACATCATGTATAGGGTAATTCTATACTTTATTATTTTATTCCATTATTTTACACCTCGATTCGATGTTCATGTACGCTGATTTTACTGTAACTATATTAATTTCGCCTAGATATTGCAATATAAGGATGTGGTGATATAAGATTGTGAATTGAAACTGTATGTCAAAGGATTGTTATATTATACATGCTACTGACGTGTTGTGTAACAAACGGCTGGTGCACTGACCGTACACGTTAACTTATCATACGCTCAAATTGTCACAGATTTGCTGTCCAAGTGCATTATCACCGGCCTCATGCCTTAATATGTGGTTTAATTCGTTCAAATTAGATAACAAGAACATACATATCAATTACAGTGTTAATTTTAAGACGAAACCCGTAAATTATTAAGTGTTGGATTAATAAATATCGTTTCTTTTTCAGTTATCAGTATTGGTGTGCGTCTTGCCCACAGTGATTAGTATAATAGTGAGGGATCCACCGCCATCGCCCTCAGATTACAAATACTCGTACGACATCGAGGACCCAACCACAGGTGATAAGAAGAGTCAGCACGAAGTGAGGCAAGGGGACGTCGTCTCAGGAGCTTACACCGTTCTTGGGCCGGATGGTACAAAACGAACAGTGGAGTATACAGCTGATTCAAAACATGGCTTCCAAGCTGTCATCAGCGAAGAACCTGCTGAAGTACCCGCAGTTACTAAACCGCAACCAACAGTGAGCAATGATAACTACGCACATTACTATAAAAAGCCTATTACACATCCAGTGTACTCGCCAGTGAGTCCCGCGCCTTACTATTCAAGGAACTATCAAGCACAAGTGGCTAAGGCATACTTTATTCCAGCCAATGAAATAAATCCTGAAAGCCAACATTTTGCTGAAGGTCAATATTTTATTCCTAAAAAGTAAGTTAACATAAGTACTGAAAAGGATGTTATGAAATGTGATATTATTATTAAGAATGGCATTGTAAGAATAAATTATGAATGTAATAGGAGGAATGGAAAAGCTAGGTTCTGTACCTGTACTGAATAAAGTAGGTAATTGCACCCATTAACGGTAATATATGACAAATGTGATGTTATTTAATAACTTACATAAGAGTCAAGTACGAGTACAGATCGTTGAGCTTTTTCTTAGCTATACGACGGCCATATTGCTTTAAACGCTACAAATAAATAATAAATAATGATTTAGATTGTATTTAATTCAGTGTCAATTCCAAAGCCCAGTCCCAATTTGCATTTACATTTACTATGCAAATAACTAAACTTTCCGTTTGATACATTCCAGAATTGCCTTGAAATCAATAACAGGTTAAATAATATAAACAACTATGAGATAATAGCAATTAGCGGGTAAACAGTTCCGGAGCCAAGACACAGAGGTTCAAGGTCGAAGCGCGGGAAGCGGGTCGGCGAAAGGCTGTCGCGCCGTGGCCTTAAAGCCTTAGTATTGTCACAATATCGTGAACGCAGTGCGATTTGAGTTCGACTCTTAAGGTCCATAGATAATATATACAGTCTTAGGTCACAGATAAACTATTGTTCGTTTAAGTCTCTCCCACATGAACCATGATCAGGGTTGAGTAGGGTATTAACCGCTTTACTTTTTGGTCAGATCAGTTATAGTGTTAGCCAAGTGTGTGTACTTTTCGATATCAGTTTTATTAATACTTATAAGGTAGCACCAGTGGCGTGCATTGGTTTTTGGAGTAGGTAGGCAATCAAGCACTAGGTAGATGGAGCAAGTTAATTGAACACGAATATTTATGATAATAAATGTAGTTAATTAATTTAAAGAAAGTTTTGGTGTTGGTCTAGGGAAAGATAGTATCTTTCCCTAGACCAACACCAAAACTTTCTTTAAATTAGGTATTAGTATTTTGTTTTTTTTCAACGAAGGAAAACTGACTGAGTAGGTTTGCACGTAATTTTTTGATGCATATTGCATCTTCACCACACGTACTACACTTCAATTTATCCATGTTGACACAAAACAGACACACAGCACAGCAATTCCTAACATATACAAAAAAATAACAGAAACAAATCACTATATCAACACGCACGACGCCAATCACGTAGGACGATTGGTAGGGTCTCCAGATCACGTATACAAAATTACCCCAAATCTAAAAAATATAAAATCGCAAATACTTTACTTTATCCGTAACTGGTCTCCAAATATCCTAAAACCATAATTTCCCAATTTTTTTTTTTTTTTTTTTTTTTACAAATATGTTATCCATAAAAAAAATCAATATCAAAGCTAAAAAAGACAGGTTGAAGACTGTTATCATCTTAAATGTGTGTAAATCATCAATTTTGACTCAATCTAGCCACATACTTGTGTGCTACCGTAGCACACAAGTATGTGGCTCACCTGATGGTAATAATAACTGAGAGAAAGCATAAAAAATTTGGCTAGTTAATTATTTCTAGTCATTTATGGACATAGTCTATTAAATATTAATTCATTGTTAATTTTACGCCTTATAATACTTAATTTGTTGGTATCATTGATATAATGATAAAATTTAAAAAGGTAAAGTGATGGCAGTAGGTAAAATCTATCGAATCGAAATCATGTCTATAGCTATTCTGTGTCGACTTTTTAATGGAACTGTTTACCATTAAAGAGTTAGGTCGTGGCTAATGATCTAACTCTTTAATGGTAAACAGGCAGGCAGGCAACTCTTTAATGGTAAATAGGCAGTTAGGTCGTGGCTGTTTAAAAATATGAGTCAAAATACAATATTTTAATTAATCATTCACAAAGGTGCCACAGGGCAAAGTTCAAACCAGTATCCGCAACCACAGCGCTTGGGGCAACCCTGATGTAGCCACATGTACTCTAGATGGAAGGTATCTGGATGGCAGCGGCAGCCCATCAGCCGCTTGTTCAGTGCACTCGGGATCAGGTTGGGTCGCTCTCGTGTGCCCGGACCTGACAATAAATAAATAGACTTCGTATCGTATATTTATGAACTTTTAATAATAATATTAAGCTTTTGATTGTGACAAAAATATTATGTTCTACATTTAAGTGAAATTGTAAGGAGCCGCCCCGGGGAGGCTCCTTACAATTTCTTTAATAAAAGTATATTTTAATGCAGTAGAAGTACGCACGGCTACACATCAAGCTGTACATTTCCAGTATAATCTGATCTCGCATTGTATTGTAATTTCCGTACAATGAAAGTTTATACTGGACTGTATAGCTGTCGGGGCCCGTGGATCATATAAAAACACAAAACACGTTCTTACATTTTTTATTATAGCAGAGACACCACCGATATTAATTTAGGTTCTCTATTAACAGTGTTACCAGTCTTTTTAAAACCATTATTACTTACATTTTTAATTAACTTATTTTTTATATGCTAACACCTTCTCCTATTTTTTAAACAATATTTTTATTAATGAGTTTAATTACAAAAATATTTTTCAAAAAATACTCTTATCTTTTTATCTTAATTACTTGCAACATTTTTTAATATAGTTGTCTAACAATTACAATTTATCTTTAACTTTATAAACTTATAATTAAATCACTACTTCTATACTATGAATTCTAGATCAGCTACTCATAGCAGTTCAATCTAAGTTATTACACATCAATGTATCTTATATTTTTAAATAACATAACTTATAATTCTATGTTATAGCTTATCTAATTTTAATAAGTAACTACTTATTTCACTATTTTATTACAATGAATTTCAAATTTATTTTTCAACAATGGCTTTGTGAGTATATCAGCTACTTGCTGATCAGTAGGGCAATATTTTACAATGAAATTCCCTTTTACAAAGTTTTCATAAATAAAATGATATCTCACATCAATATGTTTTGATCTTTTATTAAACGAACCTGTCTTAATTAGTTGTATAGAACTTTGATTATCTATATTTAGTATTGTTTTTAAATTAAATGGAATCAATTCCTTCAGGAAAGATTTTAGGTATAATATTTCCTTACAACAATCTGCTGCAGAGATGAATTCAGCTTCTGTAGAAGATAATGCTACAATTGGTTGCCTTTTTGAACACCAAGAGATTGGTCCATCAGAAAACATTATTACATAGCCTGTTATACTACGCCTAGTCATAACATCATTTGCATAATCTGCATCACAATATGCATTTAAGATTAAATCTTTACATCCTTTCTTGAAATTAATACCTTTATCCTTTGTTCCAGCTAAATACTTTAATATTTTCTTAACAGCTATAATATCTGTACTGTTTGGATTTTCTATTTTTCTACTAGCTTCATTAACTGCCTGTGCTATGTCGGGTCTAGTACGAGTGGATAAATATAATAATCCTCCAACTAGTTCTCTATAAGGAAATTTTGTCTGTATTGTCAAATCTGTCTCTATCTTTCTATCTGTGTTTCCAGGGATTTTACAAGGTTTGCAATCACTCATGTTGAATCTTTTTAATAATGTATCTGTGTAATTTTTCTGATTTAATTTAATACCTTCATTATTTCTTATTATTTCTAAACCTATGTAACTCTTTGGATTTTCATAAATTTTTATTTCAAATGCTTTGCTAAGGCAGTTTAGTACATTAATTAACAATTGTTTTTCTTTAGCAATAGCTAACCCATCGTCTACATAAATAGCAATGATTACAGTATTATCTTTATTTGTAAATACACATTTATCAGTTTTAATAGGTAATAAACCCAAACTTGACATAGTTTTAGTGAATTTATTATTCCAAGTAATAGGTGCCTGTTTTAACCCATACAATGCTTTATTTAAATGACAAATTTTATTAGGATCTTTTTCATAACCATCTGGTATGTGCATATAAACATTCTCATCAGTCAATTCCCCATACAAAAATGCAGTTTTAACATCAAAAGTAAGGATTTCAAAATTATTATGAGCGGCTAAAGCAAATAAAGTTTTAAGTGCTGATTGGCTTACCACTGGACTATAAATTTCATCATAGTCTAAACCATGTTGCTCAAAACCTCTCACCACAAGCCTTGCTTTGTAGGTTCCATCATCTTTTTTACGAAAGACCCATTTATTAGATAGGATTTTCTTACCTTTTGCTTCTTTTATATCAACTACTTGCCATGTATTATTTATTTGTAGAGATTCCTTTTCTGACTTTATTGCCTTCTCCCAATTGTCACTTTCTGTGCCTGAAATAGCTTCATTATAGGTAAGTAGTACATAATCTTGTAAATATTCTGGATTTTTTGTAATTCTTTTGCTTTTCCTTAGAGTATTTTCTTCTGTTTCATTCTCTGTTTCTTCTATTTCTTCTTCTGTTACATTTTTTGTTTCTTCAATATTATATTCTGTTTCTACTATATTTTCATCACTTTCAGTTATTCCTGTTATATTTTCTGTTGTACTTATATTATTATCATTATTGTAATTATCGCTGTATTCTTCTTCTTCCATATGATTTTCATTTGTTAAAATTTTTGGTATATTTTCCATCTTTTTATTTATATTTTTCTCTTTATTTTCTTCATTTATCTCTGTATCTTTGTTATTATTAATTATTACAACATCTCTTGCTATTTCTATTTTTCTTTCTGTTGAATTCCACAATCTGTATCCGTTTTTAGTGTATCCTATCATAATTAGTTTTTTAGTTCTTGAATCTAGTTTCTTAAGATTTGGTTGTAATTGTTTAGCATAAACAGTAGAACCAAATTTCTGCATGTTTGATATGTTGGGTTTCTTACCATGCCAAATTTCAAAAGGTGTCTTATTTGTTAAGGTTTTTGTTGGTAATCTATTTAGTATGTATGCTGCGCAATACATAGCTTCACCCCACATTTCCTTCATTAAATTTGAATCAAACAGTAATGCTCTAGTTTTTTCTAAGAGTGTACGATTCATTCTCTCTGCCTTACCGTTCAATTGAGGAGAATAAGGTACTGTATAATCTATTTTTATTCCTATTTTCATACACCATTGCTTAAACTCATTGCTGGTATATTCACCTCCATTGTCGCATCTTATACAAGACACTTTTTTATTCATTTCTCTCTCAGATTCTTCTATGTAATGTTTTATGTAATCTTGTACTTCACTTTTGTATTTAATAAGATAGATTTTTGTAAAGTTGCTGAAGTCATCTATTATGGTAAGTATATAACTTTTATCATCATGTGTATTGATATCAAATGGACCACAAACATCTGTGTGTATAAGTTGTAAAATTCTTTCTGCTCTGGTTCTAGTTGTATTAAAAGGTAGTCTAGCTTGCTTTGATTGTATACATATTTCACATTTTTCATCTAGTTTGGTAGAGCCTAATATTTTTATGCCATCTACAGCATTTTGTAATAATTCTAATACTGTGTTTCCTGGGTGACCAAGTTTACGGTGCCATTCTAAAGCTGTCCCATTTTCCATCGCTAATAAAGTCTGTTCTCTCATATATTTTTCATTTAAATTAATTTTATATAAACCATTTTCTTTCTTTCCTGTTAATATCAACTTTGATTCTTTGTATATTTTAACATTATTTTTTGAGAACACAACTGTTCCTTGGTTATTAGTGACTGCATTCACAGACAACAAGTTCTGTGATATGTCCGGTACAAACAAGGTATTATTCAATTGGCAAACATCACCTTTTACAGTTCCTTGGCCCTGTACATCAACTGTTTGGTCATTGGCTGTTAACACTTTTGATATTTTGTTTTCAAGGTTTGTCAGTATTTTTATGTTGTTGGTCATGTGAGCTGTGCAGCCTGAATCCACGATGAATTCTTTGCTCTTTGATTCCTTTTTTATTGTTTTAGTGAAAAATGCTGCATCTGTTTTAGTTTTAATTTTAAAGAAACAATCTTCTTTATTATGATTGGTTTTCTTACATATTGAACACTGTTTTTCTTTGAACTTGCAGTCTTTTTCATTGTGATTAAATTTCTTGCAAATGGCACACATTCTACAATCTTTCTTCACATGCCCAGTTTTGTTGCATTTAAAGCATTTAATGTTAGAATTTCTTTTATTAGTAGCTTGGAAAACCATCTGATTTTCTGTTATTTTTGCTTTTCTGTTTTCTGTTCTATTTTCCTCACTGAGTAATCTGTTAGTTAAGTTTGTGAGTGTTTTCTTTTCATCTGATGTTGATTCCCATGCAGTAATAAAATGATTTAAGTTGCTCGGTAAACATGTAAGTATTTTTGACATAACCATATCATCATTAATATTTTCACCAATCTGATTAAGTCGAAACTGTAGGTTTTTTATATCTGAAATTAGTTGTGTGAGAGATCTGTTGTCTTGTTTGAAATTGAAAAATTCTTGTAACAATGATGACTTATTTCGCTGTTCTGTTCCTTCAAATATTTCACATAATTTTGTGAACATTTCTAGGGCATTTTGGCATCCTAAAATGTGACCTTTCAACTTTCTGTCTATTGTGTTTATAATAATCTTTTGTACTTTAGCATCCTTTGTTAAAAATTCGTCCATCTTTTTGTCGTCATCTTTGACATGAGGAGATAAAACTTCACTCAGTTTTGCCGCTTTTAAATAAATGTTAAACTCGAATTTCCATAGAAGAAAACTCTCACTGTCTTTTAATTTTTCTATATGTATCTCTTCTTTGTCCATTTTTATGTTTATTTGGTGAACTTGTTGTTATTTTTTAATCACTGGTATTTTATGTTTTTCTTGTTCTTTAGGCACTTTTTACATTTCTTGCTTGCTGCGCCCAGAACCTGTCGGGGCCCGTGGATCATATAAAAACACAAAACACGTTCTTACATTTTTTATTATAGCAGAGACACCACCGATATTAATTTAGGTTCTCTATTAACAGTGTTACCAGTCTTTTTAAAACCATTATTACTTACATTTTTAATTAACTTATTTTTTATATGCTAACAATAGCTTGATCTGTAGCCGTGTGTACGATAGTTTTTTCTAAAGCATTAAAAAATCTATAAAGATTGAGTGAGTGAGTGAACAATTTAACCTAAAATAGTACCTTTCTTAATAGCTATGATGTTGAAAGGATCACAGTTGCCAGCCATGTGGGCCAGCAGTTCCCGTTTCTCGACGCCGGTCACGTGGTCTAGAGGGTCGTGCATCGAGCCGTAGACTCTCACAGCCGCGCGTCGTAGCTGAGGTACCCTCGCTCTTAACCACCACATCGCCTACAATGTCAATGAATACTTGCTACAGGGATCAAGTCTTGCTTCGTTTCCCAGGTCAAACAAGAAACTAAAGAAAACTAAGAGCAATTTTATTGACTACAAACGGAATACTTAGGCCCCCACTGGCCTAAGTTTGGCCTTATCACCCTTACACGGACAAATCGGCGAGCAAGCTCTTAAACGAGAGTATAGAGAACTATTAAAAAAAATATTTTTTTGTGCATTGTTGAGTATTTTAGTAATTCTTTAAACGGGAAGCACTCAACAACAACATACCTGTTTACCTTGGTAAGGCGGTTTTTTTAGGAAAAAAAAAGAATTCATACCATATTTATCATTAATAATTATTTAATCATAAATTTCTTTCGTTCCCTCTGGTAAGCGAAGACGAATCTAAACATGTTACGTATGCTCAGAAGAAGTATCTAGTTGTTTGTGTCAGGAAGCACAGAAGCCGAGTCACAAGAACACCAAACCACAAGATGCCGGGAAAATTTTCGCCCATATGTTGTTGACATACCGAAAATACTTGATTATCGTCTGTGTTTCCTGACTCTTACAATCTAGTGACCTTTAATGCCGGAGTGCGTAGGTTTCTTCTGGGTAAGCGTGCTCCATTTTAGGCTTTTCATCGTCCTTTATGGATGGGTCAGTGGCCAAACGCAAGCCCATTTATAATAAAAAAAGCACGAAGTATGATTTATCCATTTTTTGTTTGAATGATTAAAGTGGAATCATAGACGTACAAAGAGGAATATAGCATTTATGAATGAATTTGATGTAAACGGGATTATAATTTACGGTTGAGATTACTCAAGGCATCTTGTCTCGACGCAAAACAGAGGAATATATTCAGTTGATCTCTAAACTAGGTACATTGTTTAGATAACCAAGACGAACAACTTTTCTGGTTGAGGTTGAGGCCATGTATTTTTGAATTTTGAATTTATGTTGAGGCATGGACATAGATGGGACATGCGATGGGACATGGTGGGACCATGAATGTATAAAAAAATCTTTTAAAATCGATGGGTGGGACATAGCTTTGTCTTCACGACTCATTGTCGATAAGTCCCCTGCCGCAATTTTCACTGAGTTAGTTTCATCCAGCTAGTACCTACGTGGCTACGCTTCGCCTAAGTATAAATAATAACTACTTATAATACAAAATTTGCTTATTTTTTATACGTCTATGCTTACCATATTTTGAAAAATGATAAATTAAATTTATTTGACACGACATGTCAGTTCAGGCGTTCAGGGAATTTCTTTTTTTTTTTTTTTGTAATACCTATTTCCAGCCAGTTTTATAAATAAATAATAAGATTTTACATTGTAGTTGCACATTTAAGAGAAAGAGATAGGTATAGAAAAAAGCACTTAATCAATTACTAATTCTATTAAATCTATCAATCATGCTATCAATCTAATAAATTGTATCACTCAGAAATGACCCAAATTTCAATAAAATTTGCTTAAACAACGACACACAATTAAACGCGTCTTGGTGGCAAGGACATGCCGCCCAAAAAAGTCACTCCGTATTACAATGCAAGTGAGCTTTGTAGCTAAGATCAATCATAGTGTCTACTTGCTCTTACTTTTGTATAACTCGAACCGATTCAGTAGGCTCTATGCTTTTTAAGAAATGATTAAGTGATGTAACCTTTTCAAAGCAACCGGTTGATACGATCTTACATACACATTAGAGCGATGGTATAATGCAATGCCTGAGGCGGTCGAGAGCCGTATAAAAAGTCGGAGAGTTACAATTAAGGCACATTCAACTTGAGGTATCCTCTAAGTTAAGTCACTGTCATTCCTCTAACAATGGCTTTTAAGGTACGAGTAATTTGAGTATTTAAATTAATTTGACTACGAGACGAGCTTAACATGTCTTAAAAAGACACCTACGCAAATATTTTTCCCCTTTTCTTCTTTCATTTGTAACTTTAACTTTTAGATCTACTATTAATTACTATAGAAGTGTTCTTATCATATTGTTTCTTATCCCCAAAATAGAGACACTATTTTGGGGAAGACACTTTGATCTTAATAAGTGCCATTTGTACTAGGTACATTTCTCTGTGTAACTAATACATTTATATAATTATTTACAGCTGGTAGTTCTGGTTTGCGCTATCGCCTGTGCACAGGCTGGCCTCATCACCCCCGCGGCATACACCGCTCACCCCGCTCCGGTGGCATACGCAGCTGCCCCGGCTACATACGCCGCTCACCCCGCCCCGGTGGCATACGCCCATGCCCCGGCTACATATGCTGCCCACCCCGCCCAGTTGACATATGCCGCTACCCCTGTGGTTCACGCTGCACCCGTAGCATATGCCGCTCCCGTCGCCAAAGTAGCTGCTGTCGCGCCCCTCGCTAAAGTTGCAGTCGAAGAATTCGACCACCACCCACAATATAGCTTCGCCTACGACGTGCAAGATGGTTTAACCGGTGACTCCAAGACCCAGCACGAGACCCGCGATGGCGACGTCGTCCGTGGATCCTACTCCGTGGTCGACCCCGATGGCACCAAGCGCACTGTCGAGTACACCGCCGACGACCACAATGGTTTCAACGCTGTAGTGCACAAAGAGCCTCTGGGCCATGTCGCTAAGGTCGCCGTCGCTCCCGTCGCGTACGCCGCACCCGTGGCTAAGGTCGCCGCTCCTGTAGCTTACGCCGCTGCACCCGTGGTCCACCATGCCCCAGTGGTTCACGCTGCTCCCGTCGCCTACTCTGCCCCCCACTACCATCACTGAAAGTCACTAGTCATAGCGTTACCCGATGAAGTATTTATTTATTTTAAGACTACCACGATGAAAGAATAAATTTTATAATTTTCTATGAAACATTCTGTTTTTTTATTTTTTTCGTAATAGTTCAAATGGTACCTAAAACTAAATGATATGAAATAGTTAAGTCGTAGTTTGTGGCCACTTGACTGCAATTTTGAAATTCTATAAATAAGGCATTGAAACCTGACTATCGTTTATTGTCTATACTAAATAAAATCTTTGATGATGATCGCTTTTGACTTCTTTGTAACACTAAAAGCAAAAAATATAATTTCCGTAAATTTCTCAATAGAAACCATTGGCGACCACGTAATGAATACTTACTTAAATAAAAAAAAATCTCTTTATACACACATTAACATAAAACAAATTAAAAGGCTCTTGCCCTAATTACCGAACAAAATTTCACTAGAGTCGGTAGAGAAATGCGACCTGAGGGCGAACCACAGTGGTAGGCCTCCAGTAGAGAAGAACAGCTAGACATCCGCTCGGACACCGGACATACGCAAGCATTTTTGCAAAAGCTGAAACGGAGACAATTAATATCCTCATTATCATGGCTACTGATACAATTCAAGGTGAAACAGTTCGTAAAGCCTTCGTAGCGTCTGCGTGTTGAGTAGATGTCATTTTTAATAGGAGTATCGTCTACTCGATAGCTAGCTTGCGAGCTACGAAAAATGTATCATGTATTTTTGGTTTTATTACATACCTGTAACATGTTTTTAATAAATTTTTTTTTAGGTAAGACTGGCATACGAAAGTAGTGACTGAAAAGAGCGGCAAATTTAAACAAATATCATCATAGCAAACCCCAAAATTAGTATGAATGATTGGAATAAGATTCTCGGAATGAAACAACAGGAATTTAAAAAAAAATTGCTCTTGTTTGCCATATGGAAAAATTGCAAATAATTCGTGTTTCTTCTTTAATTTGCCAGACTTTAACATTTAAATTAGTTTAAAAAATATAAGCCACTAGCTTTTGCCCGCGACTTCGTCCGCGTAGAGTATTTCTTATTTCTAGATATGTATGAATCATTGTAACAATATAGAGCTTTGTTCATGGCTATTGCCCGCCAGCACATGTGATATTTGACAAAAGTGCAGGTAGATTGAGAGCTCAGACGTAAGCAGGCCACATAAAACTGACCGTGGGAGAAACAGTCCTGCCGCAAATCAACTCCATTATATTTCAGAGTTTGTCGTTGTGATTTATTAATAGTCATCACGAAACAAACCTTGATTGAGAACTGCAATCTTTTAAATTCAAGCGGAAGGTGATTTGGTTCTCCTCTGGCAGTGTCAGTTAAGACGGGAGTTGGGATGCGATTATTCCATACAAATGTATTCCCCTGTTTTCTTCCTGAATTATGCCTCTAGAGTCATATTTTTTTTTTTCATATAATCAATTTCTGCTTTGGACACGTCCCTGTTACTACTTTTTTCAGCAACTAATTATTAAAGAAATGATGGCCCTCCAAAAATTACAATAAATGCCTTATTTTTCTGAAGGACTTGCATACACATTCCGACTTCGGGGGTGGAATTATCACAAACACTGACACAACTATAAATTAATTTTCAATCGTCAGCCTAAACACAAAATTTGAATATCCTCACTTCAAAACTGACGGACTTTCATACAAACTTTTATCCCCTATTTTACCCTCTTAGGGGAGGATTTTCCAAAAATCCTACCATAATGGATGCCTACACTGTATAATAATACATTTAGTTAAGTTTACTGTGTAATTGAAGGACTGGCATACACAAATTCATCCCCCGTTTCCCCCCTTCAAGGGTGGAATTATCACAAACGCTGAGACACCTATACATTAATTTTCAATCGTCAGTTTAAACACAAAATTTGAAGATACTAACTTCAAAACTGACGGACTTGCATACAAACTTTCATCCCCTATTTTACCCTCTTAGGGGAGGAATTTCCAAAAATCCTACCATAGTGGATGCCTACACTGTATAATAATACATTTAGTTAAGTTTACTGTGGAATTAAAGGACTTGCATACACAACTTCATCCCCCGTTTCCTCCCTTCAGGGGTGGAATTATCAAAAACGCTGAGACAACTATACATACATTTTTAATCGTCAGCTTAAATACAAAATTTGAAGATCCTAACTTCAAAACTGACGGACTTGCATACACATTTTCATCCCCTATTTTAACCTCTTAGGGGTGGAATTTCCAGCGGTATGGGCTGTGCTTTGATAATATCAACAATCATTTTATATAATAAGATATGTTGTTATCTTCAGAACTTAATTCTTGATCAAGACATGAAAAAAAAT
This sequence comes from Polyploca ridens, assembly GCA_951394255.1. Lineage (NCBI taxonomy): Eukaryota > Metazoa > Arthropoda > Insecta > Lepidoptera > Drepanidae > Polyploca > Polyploca ridens. The sequence continues at coordinate 6,610,218 of OX596264.1, read as the reverse complement.
TAAACGTAACAACTTACGTCCAGTCGTCGCGGAGTATAGACGTGTTGCAAAAAATATTAGAAGCGAATGAAACGTGTGTTAATAAACTTTCAACTTAATTTGCATCAGTACAGATATCTTTTTGTCTAATCTTATCCGTGCGTCGTAAGTCATTACTTATCTGCGTCGCGACAACACCGGCGCAAGCAGCGAAGAAACGAAGGTGCGTGTCCCCCGCAAGCCTCCGGTGTAAGCGAGACAGGCTACTGTAATTCATCGCACTCCGCTCGGCGAGCGTACGGCTGTGACGAAACTGGTAAGCCGTTGACGTCACTCGATCAAGTTGCATTATAAAGGAGTATACACACTTATAAGTAATAAAAATGAGCGTCTTGCGATCACCAACTCAAACAAGTTCGCAGCCAGATTTATCCAAACTCAACGAGGATAAGGAACCGATTTCGTCACAGACGTTTCGTAAGAGGAAGCAACCTGAGCATGATGATCTTAAACAGGACTTTGATGACTTCCGTAAAGAGGTAATGTCCACTTTAACCGGATTCATTGAAGCTCAAACAAAGATTATGTGTCAAATATCTGACGATGTGTCATCAATTAAGGGAGAGATTAAGAAACTAGATATTGCTACACAAAATCTTGCTGCAGAGCAAACTAAGATAAAATCTGAAATTACCGATTTGATACATTCCAATACTGCAACAAACACTAAAGTTTCTGCGCTTGAAAGCCAACTTGAAAATATAAAGGCAACTCCACTACAACAGAGTTCAACATCTGACCTTTTCACTTGCGAAGATGCGGTTACTGAACTTCAAGAAAGACAATCAAGAAGCAGGAACATAATAATAGTGGGGATTTCAGAAGCACAAGGAGCAAACAAAGAAGAAAGAATCACTTCCGACACTGTCGAAGTTATTAAAACCTTAAAGACACTTTACCCCGAATGCCCGGAACCAAATATAATACGCCGTCTTGGTAACTACAAACCAGAAAGAAATCGACACGTCAAAGTATCCCTTCCATCATCAGATGTGGCAAAAATAATACTTAGAAATAAAGCAACGGTGAACCTTGAATCCTATAAAATATTCTCAGATCAAACACCATATCAACAAAAATTTATGAAGAACCTAAAAGAGCAGTTACACGTGCGAACACAAAATGGTGAAACAGATTTAATAATAAAATACATAAATGGCACCCCGAAAATAATTACGAAAACGACAAAAAACTAATTCAGCCCGCAGTACTCCTATCACAAACCAAAAATGATAATATAATACCAACAACTCTAACAACATATGAAATTACCAACAACTATAACAACTTAAGTACAAACTCAAACTCATTAAGGTGCTTATATTCAAATGTGCGAAGTCTAGTTAAACCCGGAAAGATTGACGAACTAAGATGCATACTGACATCAATACAGAATGTTCATGTAGTGGTGTTGGTCGAAACATGGATAAAATCGGAAGAAGAAGCACAAAGATTATATCTGCCAAATTACACACATCACTACAATTTTAGAACCACTAGCAGAGGGGGTGGAGTTTCTATTTTTATACACAACGACACTAAGCACGAGTTTGTAAGCCAAAAAAGTGAAGATGATAATCACTTCTTATGGGTTCATCTACAAAAATTCTGCTTAGACATATGCGGAGTATATAAACCAGAAAAAACTAGCAGCAATAAATTCCTTGAGACCTTAACAAATGAACTTGAAAACAAGAAAAGAACCATATTATTTGGCGATTTCAATTATAATCTGCTTGGATCAGATCGAAGTACCAGGGAATATAAAGGTGCACTCTCAGAAAATGGCTACACTATTTTAAATAAAATTGATGCAACGCACTGTACTCGTGAGACATCTACAACCCGTACTACTTTGGACCATATTTCTACAAATCTTAGGGGTCATGATTTCCATCTAGTTATAATTGAATCCAGCATGTCTGATCACAAACAGCTATTTCTAGAGGTCAAACAGTATAAACCTGACCCTATAAAGAAGATACAAATTAAAACCATATCATTTGTAAAACTGTACAAGACTATAGAGAAAGTTGATTATAAAACGGTGGGCGACGACTTTACAAAACTAGAAGAGGTAATAAAATCAGCAATCATTGAGAATCAAACAACAAGAATTAAAACACTGAACCCGCCAAGAACTGAATGGATAACGAAAGATATAAGTAAGAGAATAGACACAAGGAACAAATTATGGAGACAGCACAAAAACAATCTGAACAACAAGGAGTTTGAAGACAAGTTTAAAAGTGAGAGAAATAGAGTATTCCAGTATATGCAGTCTGTGAAAAATAAATACTATAGAAAATCTTTTGATGAATGTAAAGGTAAGCCGTTAAAGATGTGGAAACTTATTAATGATTTATCTAAAAACAAAACCAAGGAAAGTTGTACTCCTCCTAAATTACAAACCCCTACAGGCATTATCACAGATAAGAAAGAAATTTGCGAACATTTTAATACATACTTTTCAAACATAGGCACACTCCTGGCAAGTAAAATAGCTACTAAACATCACAATAGTAATGTAAACACAACTCTACTACATACTGAAGCTCCGGGACTGTCACAAATGTTACCAACTAACTATAAAGAGATCGAGAAAATTATTGATAGCTTAAAAACAAACACCAGTACCGGCGTAGACGGCATTAGTGTCAGAGCCATTAAACATATAAAAAAGCTCATACTACCAAATCTTGTTCAATGTTTGAATAAATGCTTACGCGAAGGTAATTTTCCAGATTCACTAAAAATCGCAAAAGTTACACCGATTTTTAAGTCAGGATCCAAGTTAGACCCAGGAAATTATAGACCCATATCGGTTTTACCGGTACTTTCTAAGATATTAGAAAAAATTATGCATAACAGGCTTAGTAACTATTTAGATTCCTTCGGGTTTCTCTATGAACGGCAGTACGGATTCAGGCCCAAATCAAACACACTAGCTGCTGCTTCTGATTTAGTAACTAAAATTAGGACTAAAATTGACCAAAAACAAATTGTACTAGGAGTTTTTATTGATTTAAAAAAGGCCTTTGATACTGTTAGTCATAACCTTCTCCTGCAAAAATTAGTATCCATAGGAATAACAGGAAATTCATTCAAAATGTTCGAGTCTTATTTGAAAAATCGCTACCAAGTTGTTAAAGCAGGAAAAAGTGTCAGTAGTTTTAATTTGATCAAATGTGGTGTACCCCAGGGATCAATAGTGGGCCCTCTTCTATTCCTCTTGTATATCAATAATGTGCACGAATTAGGACTAAAGGGACACGTTACACTCTATGCCGATGACACCTGCCTGTTTTACTTCGGTCATTCCACTGAAGCAATCATACAAGAGGCACAGGATGATCTAGTTATTTTGGAAAGATGGTTCTTGGATAACCTATTAACAATTAATACATCCAAAACGAACTACATAATTTTCTCGGCCAAGAATAAAAAGATTCATAACCACAAGTCTTTGTTGATAAATGGAGATGTCTTAAAAAAAGTTAATACAGAAAAGTATTTGGGCCTTACTCTTGATAGTCACCTGACATGGCAGCCCCACATAGAAAAGATTTGTTCTAAGTTGTCAAGTCTTACGGGTGCATTGCGGGGAATAGCTAGATGTTTACCACCAAAAGTTAAATTTACTATTTACAATTCATTGATAAAATCGCATATTGAATATTTAATTGAGGTTTGGGGATCGGCTACTAAAACAAGTCTAGGCAAGTTACAAATCGCCCAAAATAGGATTGTCAAGGTCCTCTTTCAGTATCATTATTTAATTAACATCCACAAACAAAATTTATAACGAAACCAAACTATTTAATATTACCCAAATTTATCACTATAACACTTGCATATTAATTCGAAAAATTCTTACTAAAGACATACATACACAAATAACATTTACTAGAAATTTTGAAGTACAAACACGTTCATCGCGACGGGCACATAACCTACAACTACTCAAACCAAGAACCAACCACGGAAAGAAAAATATCAAATATGAAGGAGCACAACTTTACAATTCCCTACCAACAAACGTCAAAGAAGCAAAAACACTATACCTATTTAAAAAATTACTGAAAAAACACATCTTTGACAGCTACAATATAAATAAATAAAACTATGTATTAGAATGTTGTGATTGTATAATGTGTACGGTGCTTAAGAACTAAACTGTTGTCGACCGGTTGCGTTGTGTGCGACTCGTCGCGAGAAAAATTATTTTAACATACCCACAATATGTATAAATACGTAATACTTCTGAGACACTGGACATAATAATCTTTACTATAATATATAATAATATTTTGTTTCTCGTTTAAGTGATTTTTGTAAATCTTAGAGAAATAAATGATTTAAACCGTAACATATAAATACCTATCAAGAGGATGATGAGTCTCGCGACTCGGATAGAAATAAATTCGGCGATTTTCACTACAAGAATAATTATTTAGCATTTTTTAATATTTAATTTATCAGTTTTAATTGTTAGCATTTTTTAATGTCTTAGTTTTTAGTTTTATTTGTTACTAGCTGTCCCCCGCGGTTTCACCCGCGTTCCCGGGATAAAAAGTAGCCTATGTCCTTCTCCATACCATAGGCTATCTGCATGCCAATTTTATGATGATCCGTTGAGTAATTGAGGCGTGAACGCGTAACAAACAAACAAACAAACAAAGTCACTTTCGCATTTATAATAGTTAAGGGTTAAAATCGGGCCCGAAATTCCCGTGCTTTTTTTGCTTGGTTGGTTGGTTGGTCAGTTGGTTTTACCATCAGGTGGAGTGTCTGCCTGTATGTCCACCTATTGACATAAAAAAAAACAGGCCAAGTGCGTCTAAGTCTGACTCGCTCACCGAGTGTTCTGACTTTGTTCTGACCTTCCTTTATATTTTTTTTATTTATGCACTTCTGTTTATAGTTTGTTTGTTTGGAACTCTATCTATACTTGTATGTAACTGACGAGGGCGTTGGTGTATGCGACACAATTTTTATACTATTGGGGATATCATCGTTTTTTTTTCTTCAATTTGTACTAGAGGTGTTTTGTGTTTGTGCCATAATGTTGTTCCCCAATTTTTTTATATACATAACTGTTGTAATAAACCGAATGGCATAGTTGAGTGGTCCTATGTTTATGTTTGTCTGTAAATGATTTCGAAAAACTGTGTTCGTTAGGAACTTAGTTCTATTCTTCCTGCAATATTTACTTATTATAGATTTTTTGCTTTTCAGACATTGTGAGGAGGAAAGGTATTTTTTGACATTTTTCATCATTAGTCTATTCACGCCCTACTTAAAAATTTCCGTCCCCCATTTTGGTCCCCTTTTACAAGAAGGTAAATCTATAGCATTATAGTGGTTGCGGAGATATAGCATTGTGAGAGACAGACGGAGCGGCAACACCACGGGTTTTGGTCCTTTCTTCCTTTTTGGTTTTGTAAACCTGTACTGTGAAGTAGAAAACATCTAAACTATAAAAAATAGGCATTTAAACCATTTGTACGTCGTATAAGTCGTAGAAACCATCGCAAATACTTAGTAGTAAATTCTAGATCGTTTTCGGATAGCAGGCAAAAACAACATGAGTACTTAATGTTTTAGTTTCAATTTTGATTTGATTCACTACTTATAAAGAAAATGTAAACTAAAAATCTTAAAGCTTAAAAAAACACCACAAAATTCAAATTACTAAGTCCTACCGCGATACATGGAACTGCAGTCACTGAGAAAATTGCAGTGAGCATGTCGACGTTAGACGTTCCTTCTGTCGAATTTTATACCAAACTACGTATTCGTAAGTGGTACTTTCGCAAGCGTGACGTACGATACGAAAACTACGTAAGCGTAGCGAGCGTCAAAGATCCTACTGCTGAAGAAACTAAAAGAGTGCGATGTGTTCCGTAGAAAATATCCAATTCTGCGAAAATATAGGGCAGCCCCGGTTGTGGCCACATTAAGGATTTTTTTATATAAAAAAAAAATTCGAAGCCTTTATTTCATTAAAACAAAAATTAGTATCGTGTTGATTAGTTTTATTAATAAAGCAGATTATTTATTTATCTTTTAGGTTTTGTAGAAGTGTGTATCGAGAGACAAATATTGTATTTATTATTAATTTTTAAAGATGAAAGGTATAAAATCTCTACTGATCCAGTTGTGGCCAACCATTTCAACCTAAGTTTCCAGGTAGAGGAATTCATTGACTGTCAAAATAACATCAAAATCAAGTTCCTTGACATTCAGTTTGTATGCTTCAATAAGAATCCACGCAACAAATAAAAATTTGAGCAAGATATTTATCGATTAATTACCAAGGGTCGCTAATGGTTTCTGTTAAGAAATTAACGGAAATTATTATTTTTGCTTTTACAGTGTCACAAATAAGTTCCTATACACTTACGGTGCCACTATACAATTGCACATGTTTTGAAATGTACAAATTAAGCTCTTTTTTAACCGACGAAAAAACGGAGGAGGTTTACAAGTCGACGCGTATATATTTTTTTTTTTTTTTATGTTTGATCACGCATAACTTTTTACAGAGTAGTCCGATTTTGATAATTCTTTTTTTTATTGGATAGGGTATACCTCGAAGGTGGTCCCATATAAATTTGGATACAAATATGCTACCCTAAGGGTGGGAAAATAGGGGTGATTTATTGTTCACTCACAGATTTTAATGCTGAGTTGTATATTACATCAAAAGAAATCAAAAATTAAGCATGTAGTAATTAGTAGATTATAGCCACAAAAAATTATAAAATAAAAACTTTTTAACAAAAAATTAAACCACCGAAAAAACTGATAAGCAAAAAATAATTTTGAATATAACTTGAATTTTATAAGGTTTTGCAGTCGGGGATAAATAAACGAATATTACAATAAAAAAAACATACCTACGTAGGTTATTGGTTTATCCCCGACTGCAAAACCTTATAAAATTCAAGTTATATTCAAAATTATTTTTTGCTTTTCAGTTTTTTCGGTGGTTAAATTTTTTGTTAAAAAGTTTTTTTATAAAAACCCATTTGAACTTGCTCTACATTGAAATTTCGCTTTCCCGTTTCGGCTCCTTTTGCAAAGAAACTAATATTGATATTAAATTTTTTTCATTTGCATTAGCATAAGTAATATTTAAAACTATTTCTAATTTCAAACTGATAGCATTAGTAGTTGCTGAAATATAGGGCTGAGATAGACGCACTGACAGATGGTTGGAGTCACACCAGTGGGTTCTTTTTTGGTTTGATATCCTAAAAATTATAGAATTTAAAATGAAATGAAATGATGATGGTGAACAAATATCTTTCCCTTTTTACCCTTTTAGAATGGAATTAAAAAAAAATTGTAATATATTATTAATTTATTATATTTATATACGACTGGCCACGTACCAATTTTTATGGTTCAACTTTAATAATACACACAAATCCAAAGTCACTCAGTATAAAGAATTTTATTTATATTGATTGATGAGACCCATATTTGGGTTTTACTTTGTAAGACGGGCAATATTGATTTAGCCATAAATTAAGGTTTGAGTAGTTACAAACCAAACAGGTATCATAGTTAGTTATCATCACTTTCATGAGCTACCAAACGTTGAAATTACTATATTATGTAGGTACATTCATCCATTTCAGTTCCTGGTTCCGGAACGATTACGGACTGAAATGGATAAATATTGCGGTGAACAATAAGTATTGTTCTAGATTTAAAGATTTTACAGTTTCATAATAGTTGGCCAAAAGTCAAGAACGCGTCCGAATTTTCCGCCATTGACAAATTGTAGCTCATTTCCAATTGCGTGCACATCCATACTGATGCGCATACACAATGCTAAGCGCGAACTTGGGGCGGTGACACAACCACCTGCTACTATATATACCTCGCCGGACGCTCCAGGAGCATAGTCACACTTGACTTCTCTCGACATCTCACCTAAGGGATCAAAAATGGCCTTTAAGGTAATTTTCATATTAACGAATATTCTGTTATCAACTAAAATTAAATTAACTGTTGATAAGCCAAAAGTTAATTTTACAATAATTTCTGGGTCATTAATTTATTGCTATAAAAGAAAAATCTAAGTAAATCAAGTGTAAATCAACCATCTTTTAGTTTTGGTAATACAATAACTAAAGTATAATAAAATTGCTCGTTTACAATATTAAGATTTTTAACATTAACTTGGTGAAATGAATTCGTATTGGTTTCATTACTTTCTCGAAAATTCTCTTTTTTAACGCAACAACGGAAATCCGTTACTGTCATTTTTCAAGTTCTACTTACTGACTATACTCATCGACTTGATATAATATAGTCACGTTCAGTGGCGAACACTCACCACTGTTCTAAGCTCATTAGAATGCAGGAGGCACCGCGTGGTGTGTCCTTGACGAACGAGGTATCCTCTGCTTGTTTGTAATTTCTCCGCGCATAGTCTTACGCAATAGTAGTAGTCTCGCCCTCGATAACTGTGTCACTATTTCAAGTACAATTAATGTGATGCACATGAAACAGTAGAAATCAATACTTATAGTTTTCAATGTTATATTTTGTGTTATAGTTTGTCATCGTGTCCTGCCTTGTGGCCCTCATCCACGGTAGTGCGGCTTCAGTGTCGCGGCCGGTGGCAGCAGCTCTCTTGGCCGAGCCCGTTGTGGCAGCGGCTCCAGTGGCGGCGAGACTTGAAGAATTCGACCCTGTCCCACAGTACCAATTTGGGTACGAAGTTGCTGATGCACTCACCGGTGATTACAAAACCCAAAATGAACAGCGCAATGGGGACTTGGTTCAAGGCTCATACTCTCTAGTGGAATCAGATGGCACACGCCGTATTGTTGATTACTCTGCTGACTCCGTCAACGGTTTTAACGCGGTGGTTCGGAAGGAGCCTTTGGTAGTCCCGGCGCCCGCTGTTGTCGCCGAGCCTGCCGTGGTAGCTGCTAGATATGCTGCTGCCCCAGTAGTAGCCGCCCCTGTTGCTGCCCGTTTCGCTGCCGCTCCCGCCCCAGTAGTCGCTGCACCAGCTCGGTACACCGCTGCCTACACGTCTCCCGTGTACTCCGCGCCTGTGGCTAGATACGCCGCCTACCCAGCTCCCTTTGCCGCCTACACCGCCCCCGTAGCCAGGTACTCCGCTGCGCCAGTCGTAGCTGTATAAAATCACTGGGCACGCAAGCAAGGACTGATTTCAATATTAAATGGCAAATAAATTTTTTACGACGAAATATTTCCATATTTTAATTGCATACTATCCTCATTATATTTTGATCAAAATATTAAATTTATTATAAATTAGACTAACAAATGAAATGTAAATTTGCCATCGAAATATATCAATTTATGTCTATTATATAAGTATATATTATATAAGTATAAGTGTTATAAAAATCATATACACTATCAGATTCTAACAATTAGTGAATTAAAGTATTATAGCAATTAATTAAGTTAAGGTTTTAAAAAATAGTTATAAACAACTTTCTAATATCACGTACTCATCTCGATTATGCCCCGACATTTTCCAGCTCACTGTAGGATTCGAACATTGCCATAGAAATCGACGTAACTACTACTTGTACGTAGTATTTATTTACTCTGAGCTACTACTGAGCTATTATCGCTTTAAATTATACTTTTCCATACTTATATTGCGAGTGTACACGGTGTAGCTACGCCAGGTATAAGTAGAGTTGGATACAAAGTACTTATTCTAGGTAATAGAGAGCATCGCGCATCTTCCTCGCATTTCTCCTACTTCCTTCCCTATCTTACTCGTTTCGCCGCTGTTCCGCTACACAAAAAAGATATCGTTTAACAGCTTAGCTACTTTTTTTTAATGCTCAATCACACCGTTTAACCGCCTCGCACAGTCCCTTCATGGTTATCTTTCAAAAAGCTGCGGAAAGAACAAAGCTACGTTCAAGCTACTACAATTTACATAATCTTAGCCCTTGGCACAATAAAATAAAAATCATAGATAAAATTTTCTGTCAGATAAACAACAGTCAAATGTCTGCTTTGATATACATACCCATGACACATACATTAATTATTTCTTGCTCTTATATATATATTTAATTGTGAATTGCGAGTCTACATAAACCATTCAGAAATGGAAGAAAAACAACTATACGGTGCACTAACAGTGTACCGCGAAAGAGGTGCTTATCTTCGTCGCCTTGAACAATTTGAAAAAGCAAAAGCTTCGTACGATGAGGCTTTTACATCCACTCCTGATGATGTGAGGACACTAACTGGACGCAGTCAGGTATGCTCAGATGCCGTGCAACCCGTACAGGCGTACTCGGACGCGGAGCTGGCACTCAAAATGGAGCCTGGCAACATGAACGCGCGCAATATGCAGGCTCGCGCAATGTACACCATGTCCGACTTCGAGCGCTCTGTCGTTATGAACTACCGAGGTGCTAGGATGCGTCGCCAACCGCCATACTTCATGGAAGGCATCAATCAGTGTGTGGAAACTATTCAAGACTGCATCGGTATAAACGCCGGAAACGTAATGCTCGATTTTCTGCCTCTAATAAAACAAATAGAAGCCTTACGTTCGGATGAAGATGAGCCACAAAAAGTTTTACATGTGTCTCGCATACCCAAACTGGAACGTAAACGCAAATTGACTCAAATGGAGGCTCGAAAGCATTTGACTCTAGCTCGCGTACTTGCCATGAAATATCTTGGACCGATGGCTTACGATAAGTTCTTCTTACAAGAACTCACCGAAGATCCCCGACTCAAGAGTGCTAATTCGGGTGGAAGTTTAGAATTACAAGCCATAGTAAAAGAAGCTTTACGGTCTCTTACTGAGAGACAAGATATGTTGCGTGCTCAACGACCCTATTATACAATAAAATTAGCCGAAAAGGCGGAATCTAAATATCAGAACAAATATAAGGATGCAATATTGATTAAGGAACGTGAGATAGGGGCGCGAACCTCTGAACGGTTGTTGAAGCAAATTGAAAAAAGTTTACGTGATAATCGTGTCATGGACTTGATAGCACAGGCTGAGCGAATGCAATTGTTCCTTGATGCAAAGACACCACGAACATTGCCTGATAAGGAAGTTTATACTGATCGTTTATATAGAGCCGTCGGAGAAGCGTATTTATCGCAGCACCGGCTCTCGTACACCCTCAGCGAACGTGGAAATCGACGTCGTATTGCTTTTCTTATGGGTCTACCTGTCGGTCGGCCAAAATCATTCGATTCTGTTATGGCGAATTATCCATACAAATTCATCGACATAAAAGACGCTACAGCGAAGGTAATAGCTACTCTAGAAATGTGTGAAAATTCTACAATGAAATGTTGGCTTCAGTACGAACTAGCTCGACTACTATGTACTCAGAAGAACTTCGCACTCACAAAGTTTTATGCAAAGCGATGCCAGCGAGAAGCACAGGAATTGGGAAATGTAACCTGGTGGCTGAACGGTTGCTTTGTGCTCATGAGTGGTGACATGCAACAAGGGAACGCGAACGAGGTGCGCATCCAAGTGGAAGAAGCATTCGAGTGGTCGAAGAAGTTACAGGATCCGGAGCGAGTTCAAGCGTTCTTGGGTAAATGTGCAGAAATGGCTGCCGAAGCGGCGTCCTCGGATGACCGTAAAGCGATAGTGCAACGAGAACGACAGATAATAGCCGTGATGGATGAACAACAACGCATCGAAACACAAGTGCTATTCAAGCGAATGTCGACGGTGCCCTCGGGCCGACACTTCGCGGTGCTGCCTCGCAAGCCGGAGCCGGGCGAGCAGAGGCCGGAGCGGCGTCGTCTCAAACAACGTGGCCTCTCCGTTATTCCTGGACCAGAAAAAGCTTTGACAGCTCCACCACGCTCTGATACACTCGGTTTCCAGATTTTTGATATCTAGTTTTGTCAATTTTTATAAAATACTTCACTGTTATACTATGACACATTTATAAAACTAACATTGTTATTATTTTGAAAAAATATAGTTTTTAAATATCTAAAACCACGCATACTTATAGCCCGGCTACACGATACATCTTGCATGCGCATTCAAAACTGTACAAACAAAGACGGATTACTGTACAGTGGCCACGCGTGCATGTGTAAACTAGACTGCAAACTTCATAGTATTTTCAGAGCTCACATTCATATTACAGATAGGGTACAGCATGGGGTTCTTCAAAAAGGTTGTGAAGAGATTTCTGCAGGGTCGGCAACGCGCTAGTGATACCCCTGGTGTTGCAAGCGTCCATAGGCTACGGTAACCGCTTAACATCAGGCGGGCCGTATGCTTGTTTGCAACTTAGTGGTATAAAAAAAACACAGATTCAGAAACGTGAGTCGTCGATAAAAAAATTGCCGGACAGACACACGGCTTGAATGACCGGCCGCACGCTCAAGTCATAACTGCGCATCCCAATCTTTAGCATGCCAACGATTAAACATGGATTGCACTTAAGCCGCGCTGCTGGGCAAATATCCCATTCCCTTTCACCCTAATTCGTGAAAATTCGCTGATGATGATGATGATATCTAATATTAAATTCTATCATTTTTTTCTCACTTGTCATCAACTCATGTAATAGTAAGTTTATGAAAGGATTATAGTCCTTTGGTGGTCCGAACGAAGTTGCGCCGGGCAGTAGTAAATATGTTGTATAGCTATGAAGTCAGTCGCTTATAAATATAAATTACTCCCGGTTATCTTTTATTGTACAAATCAAAACTCCAATCTAAATTGGACCCAGTCGTCCTCAATATAGTGGTAACAAACATGATTCGATTACTACTCAGCTCCGTTTAGTCATGGCGCATACCTTCCTCTAGGAACCCCTTAGGTTACTGTGTAAACCGCATCAAAATACAAGTTGTGGTTTTTGAGTAATAAACACCTGTCCGTTAAGACGATACAGAGATACGTTGCATTTTACTATACCTCATCATTATATCAGCCTAAGGTCCACTGCTGAACCTAGGCTAGGCCTCCCCCATTACCTTCCACATCGAACGGTTTTGGGCCACTTGCATCCAGGGGCGCCCAGTGATTGGGACCAGGGGCTCTACCGCGTATCTTTGGTGGCATGGGCGTACCCAGCTTCTGGCCCAGGGGGGGGGCTCATCAGTTTTTTTAAGCCGGGTTCCCCGCGCTTTTTTTGGCTTACACACGACATAGGGACACACACCATACGTCCCGCTTTCAGGCTGTCTGACCCGCTGTCCCCAGGTGTGAAATCCAGGGGGGGGACAGCTGCCCTCCCCTGCCCCCCCCCCTGGGTACGCCCATGTTTGGTGGTAATCGTAACGAACACCATAATTACAAGGTTCTTCACCATTTGTGATAGTAGAATACGTCGGTCACTATTTTATTTAAGAACAGATGTACCGTATGTTCTGAAATAAATTTATTCTATTCTAAGGATGTGTAATTTATTTTTGGATTTGGCACAGATGACGGAACAGTATTTATATCATAATACCACATCCCCTAGATGTGGTATTATGATATAATTTGATTCCACCAAAAACATTTTTATGTAAAATGTTGCCAAGACATGGCTCGCACTGTCAAAAAGTTATCAGATCTCATGTAGAGCCAAGTTTATAACTCTACATGCACTAACTCTACAAGCCCTAACTTCACAAACTCTACACACCGTAGTCAAAATATGTGGCTTGGCCGAGTACCCTATGAGTTTGATGATCATATCTGAATCAGTGACGAAATCGGGGTTTTTTAAATATCAATAAAATCTAAAGTATAAGAGCTATGTTATTATTATTATTATTCATTTATTCATAATACTTTAAAAAACACAACATATAATTAAAAACCACACAACGCAAACCTCAAGGGGTTTATCTGTATGTGGCGAGGACGTTCGTTCGCATAGTTATTATTATGAAATTATTTATAATTGACATTATTTTAAGTTATTTATTTAATTTATTTAGATAAAAACATTTCAGTTTGCGCTTCACAACGTTATACTTAATATCCTTATTATTATTATACATATCCACAATATTATTAGGTAGCTCATTTAACAGCTTTGGTAGCAAGTAATCGGCGGTTCTTGTTCCGTAGAAGTTATTATATTTTGGTAATACATATTTACTATTAATGTTTGCTCATAAGCGCTCAGGACGTTTACATAATTTGAGTGATTCTGAGAATTGAAACTTAATATGTTTAATAAATTTACTATTGACATCATCCTGAGAATTTTGTTTATCTGGTATAATCCAAACCCAAAAAGGTTCAAAAAAACGACGAAGCGCTTCGAGAAAAGGTAGGTAGTGCCCTTTCGCTTCGCTTGGCTGTCTTGGCGGGGGGCACTTCCGTGCCCCCAGATACAATAACACTTGTGTGTTATTGTAATCCTTGTGGATTGATATCAAGGAATAAAAAAAGTTTAATTTAATTTAATAATAATAATTTATTTACAGTATATGGCATTCAAGATTGTCGGTTTATGACAGACTTCACAACTTAGTGGTGGTAAAGAGGTGCGGAATAGGCGACCGGTGCAGAGTACGAGACGGGAGCAGCGGCATAGGTCAAGGGAGCGGCGTACTTGGCCACTGGAGCAGCGTGGACTACGGGAGATGCGGAGTAGGTGTACTTGGCCACGGGGGCGGCATGGACTACGGGAGCAGCGGCGTACGCCAAGGGAGCGGCGTACTTGGCAACGGGGGCAGCGTGGACTACGGGAGCTGCGGCGTAGGTCAGGGGAGCGGCGTACTTAGCAACGGGGGCGGCGTACGCGACAGGGGCGGCGATCTTAGCGACGGGAGCAACTTTAACGGCGAGAGCCTCCTTGTGCACGACAGCGTTGAAACCGTTGTGGGGGTCAGCGGTGTAGTCAACAGTGCGCTTTGTGCCATCGGGGTCGACCACAGAGTAGGAGCCCTTGACGACATCACCGTCGCGGGTTTCGTGCTGGGATTTAGAGTCACCGGTGTGACCGTCTTGTACATCGTAGGAGAAACTGTACTGAGGGTGTGTGTCGTATTCCTCGACCGTGGCGACGGCGGCAGCCTTAGCGATAGGGGCGGCGGCGTACGCGACGGGGGCAGCGTATTTAGCCACAGGGGCTGCGGCGTATGCAAGGGGAGCTGCATGCACGGCATGGGCTGAGTATGTTAGGGGTGCGGAGTAGGCCACAGGAGCGGGTTGGAGGAAACCGGCGCTGGCAGCAGCGACCAGGCAGCAGAAGATGACAAACTGAAAAAAAAATACGTTAGTTTAGATCGTCATCAAAAATATTACTACTATTACTTATAATATGTTTCAAATAATACATGTTATCAAGGTGTACCTTGAATGCCATTTTTGGTTGTGATACTGTTCGACTGTGAGATGGAACTGCCGAATCGAGAGCATGTTCTCGTTTTATATTAGCCGTAGTGTCCAGTCGTGACATTCGGCTATGTGTGACGTCACACATCTGGGGCCGGTAATCGAACCCGCACCTACGAGGAGCTTATGAAACTTTCGCTTTTAATTGAAGCTGTTAACCGTAGCAAGGTCGTGATCTTCGGCGGAATGCGGCCGCCCCGTACAGACGCCGCCCGCGCCGCGCCGCTCTCGTTTGTTCCTCACATTATTATCTCATTATCTTATTATTACGTAAGGTCGCCCGTATTCGCTTCCAGATACAAATAAAACTGTAAGAAGAAGAGAAAAACTGTAAGAACAAGCAATAAAACTAATCGTTTATTTCGTATTAATATTTTTTTGGTATTATTTAAGTCATACAAAATATCATTTCGGTGTAATATTAATCTATACTAATATTATTAATATAATAAAGCGGAAGAGCTTTTTGGTTGTTAGTTTGTTTGTTTAAACGGGCTAATCTCTGGAACTTCTAGTCGGATACGAAAAATTCTTACACTAATTGGAAGCTACATTATCCTCAAGTATTATAGGCTACTTTTTATCTCGGGAATGCGGGTGAAAAAAACCGCGGGGAACAGCTAGTTTATTATATAGCTCCGCTACGGTTTTACTATACTCGAGGTATCTAACGCTGAAATAAAAAATATTATATGTTATTTCAGGGTATGGCTATGTGCCAAGTTTCATCCAAATCTGTTACGGAGCTGAGTGGTAACAAACATACACATACAAACATTCACATTTATTACATTACTAGTTTTCACCCGCGTTCCCGAGCGATCTTTTTCTCGGGATAAATAGTATCGTAGATGCTATTCCAGATTATAATCTACCCGCGTGCCAAATTTCATCGTGATTGGTTGGCCGTAGTAAAGTCACTTTCACTTTATTAAACATACTTGTTGTCCCTCGCGGTTTCACCCGCGTTGCCGGGATAAAAAGTAGCCTATGTCCATACCATAGGCTATCTGCCAAATTTCATCGTGATCGGTTGTAAGTGCGAAGCGAAACATACAAACTCACATTCGTTACCCTGGTTGAGAGCTTGCTCCCCGGTTGAGAGCTTGCTCGCCGATTTGTCCGCGTAAGTGTGATAACAGAATAGAATAGAATAAATTTATTTGCCAAAATATGATAAGGCAGACCACACGTTAGAACGGACCAAGGGGAAAAGGAATATTGGTCGACCAATAAGACGGTGGGCTGATGACATCATACAGCGTCAGGCACAACTGGAGCAACTCAAGCAAAGACAGGGAGTTATGGTAGAAGATGGAGGAGGCCATTACCCAGGACCGAGCCCTGGTCCTTTTTAAGGCGTGTATGGAGATACAGATCCAATACGTAAAAAAATACTATAATGTGTTGGGATATGTACACTAAGCGCGTTCTATCTCTGCCCGTACTATTGAAAAGATACGGCCATAGACAGCACCCGCGAAGTACAAGGACTATTACAGAAAAGAAGGGAACTATACTGGGTCTATGAAAAGAGTTTGCTGGAATGGTTACTAGGCTATTGATTGAGACAACGGGACGCCTGCCAAATCAAAATCTCGCCGCTAGCTAAATGGGTACCCCAAAATAGTCACCGAAAGATGACAAAGGGAGCAGCACATTGGTGTCAGCAGCTAAGGGTGTCAAGAGGTGTGCACCGGTTTCACCATCGCGTGTAATCTTGGAGCGGATTTCCCCGCTATTAGGCAGATTGAGCACTTCCACCCTTTCGAGCATATAGCTCTCGCGGTCCACTCAGGCCGGCCAGTGAAGGCAAGCCAGAGGCCGGGCATAGGTGCTGCCCTCGGGAGATCTCAGGTCCATGGTGTCGCTTCTCACCAATAGATCGCCACAAGCTGCCCTGCGGCTTTATTACTATTATAAGGGCGATAAGGCTAATTTTTTTTGTTCGGTGGTCTTTTATGCTTTCGCGCATCGTTCATCCTTTTGAGTTGAACTTTGTATGTATATAGCTGTTATAGCTGTTGTTGGTATTGCATGCAATATTAGTTAGCTGTTATTTTTGAAGAATTGTGGTTCGCGTCAGTTATGCACTTATACACTTAGTTATACACCGTTTTGCGACAATCGCCCACTTTTTTCCACCCACACGATTTTCATCAAATCTTTCCTTAGTGCCTTTCTAATCTTTCTGTATCAATATTTTTTTTTCTTGCAACTCGATTGTTCTACAGCATACTTTGATATTACACGGATTTGTATATTGCTACGCGGCGATAATAACTAGCCTTTGTTTGTTACTCTAATTGAACTCTAGTATAATTACCGTAAAATGATATTATAAAAAATGTGCGATGAAATGACGCTAGTAAGAATAGTTAGTATTTTTTGATAACATTTGTAATGTTTATTTATACCAACATCATAAGAAGCTGGCATGAGCAGCGTATGACGTATAAAAGGTTATACCTATCAACATACACATAATGTAAATAACAAACATATATATTACTTTACACTTCATTTAATAACATAAATAACAATCGTATAAAAGAAGGCTTACAAATACATCGTAACAACAAAATTGTAATAATTCATCTAGAAGTAGTAGGGGCTAGGTAGTCTGGGAGCGAATAAAGGAGCCGGAGCGGGAGCAAAGACTGGTGGTCTCGCGAGGAGGGGGGCGGGGGCGAGTGGGGCGGGGGCGACGACCCGTGCGGGGGCAGCCACCACCAGGGGCTCACGCCGGACCACGGCATTGAAACCGTTGAGGGGATCAGCTGTATAGTCCACGATCCTTCTTGTGCCATCGGGGTCAACCACCGAATATGAACCAGTAACTAAGTCTCCGTTTCTGTTCTCCTGGTGACCTTTGTAGTCTCCCGTGAGGGCGTCCTGCACGTCGTACCCGTACGAGTATTGAGGAAGGGGGTCCACTCGGGCCAGGGGGAGGGGGGCGATGACGCTCGCGCTGGCGAAGCCCACTAGGCAGATGAATACTACAATCTGAAAAAAAAAAAAAAACAATTTATTAGTTACTATTTCATACATTTTATTTGTTTTTACTATTCCTATTTTAATTTATTTTTTCTAATTATTAATAAAATATTATAGATTAGTTTTAAAATGTATTTAAAGATATATTAATAAACAACGCGATCGTGTTACGTAACGCGTAATATTCTGATCGTGCGCATTGATATGCGTCATTTGTAAAGTGTAGCGATGCGCACGCGCCCGCGCCCGCGCTGTGTCGCGCCTTGCGTTGCTTGTGTTGCGACACACTACCGCGCTCCTGTCAACCCTTTCCCCGTATTATGTGTCGAGAATATTGAAATAATCATACCATTGAAACTTTCATATAATTAACCCTAACCTGTTTTTATCACCCATATGCCACCTAATTCAATGCGATTTCAAATTATTTAAAAGCGTTTTATTTTAATTTCTTTTATTAAAATTCTATTTAAAATCTTGAAAATCAAATAAACAAGCTCCAAATCACTCCAAATATAACATTTATAGATGACAAAGTTTTGCGACAGAGAAATAAATACCCGAAGAATAAAAGACTTCAACGCGCGCTCCATTTAAATCTTTTACTGCGACTATCATTTTACCTCTAACTCTGTATTTATCTATATGAGTAAACTGCCATTACACATAAATTAGATTGCCAAAATTAGAGACATTTAGTAATGGAACCACCTAATCCTCTAGATCCTGTGATAGACTGTTACTCAACGTATTTGACAAAGGTATAATAAATACAAGCTCAGGTACCAAGGACCAACTGTCTAATAGCTTCATATGTGGGCATGACATTTACATACAATGATCGATTTAGTTTCGGCAATAATGCTGGCAGCCGCACCGATTTCAATGATTGGAATTCAGCTCGAAGGTATTATTTCCATCACCAAAAAGTTTTAATTCTTTAAGTTAGGAATATTACAGAACCTATTCCTTATTTGATTAACTGATGGATAAATACTGAAAGGCCGCTAAGCATTGGGAGTATCTTAAAATCCTTGAGAAACCAAGTACAGCAAAATATTGAATTAAAAAAAAAACAGCGTGGCGTTCCAATATTTGGCTATTAGTTACTGATTTGAGAGACAATCTTAAAATTTGAATCTCAATAAATAAATAAAATTGGATTTTTTTGGGAAACGATAATAAATTGCCTTCCAAACTGACAATAAATAGCAAACACTAAAGAGTGTATTGCTAACATTAGCAAAAAGACAAAAGAATATTTTTATGGAACATGCAACGTGCACTCATTGTTATGGGCAGTTGTAAACGAGAACGTCACATAGAAAGAAGGTGTCGCAAAGCGTCCCGATATGGATCCGCGTTGGTCAATCAGCGCACGCGCAGCCGCAGCGGCTGCCGTCGGGTCGCTTCGGACACCAAGCGGTACAGAGCTTGTCGTAGATACTATCGACAACTCAAGTTACCTGAACACATATTTTTACAGAACTAAGCAATTTATGCAATATTCTTTCTCTGATGAAAAGATGATGGACAATTCTGTCTTTTATAAGGTGTTATCTAAAAATATATAGTTATGATAAATAATTGTAGCTTATTTACGAATTTGATATAAGTAACGAAAGTTTCAAGGAATCAAAAATCTTGTATTAATAACTATAGGCATAGCGCAGAACTGAGTAGGTTCCTGCGGTAGTGGAACGGTGCCGACCAATAGTATTTCCCGCGCTTTGAAAATGTATCTTCTGCGCAAGTCAGGCGCGGCACATCGGTAAGCCATATCAGTTGGGTACTACTGTATTAATTAGCAG
This sequence comes from Polyploca ridens, assembly GCA_951394255.1. Classification (NCBI taxonomy): domain Eukaryota; kingdom Metazoa; phylum Arthropoda; class Insecta; order Lepidoptera; family Drepanidae; genus Polyploca; species Polyploca ridens. Next base: position 6,590,004 of record OX596264.1, on the reverse strand, counting down.
AGTGCATATGTTTGTAAAATAGAAATGAGTGTTCTAATGTTGAAAAAAGTTGTTTATTTTTTCGACATTGGCAATTTTATTTAAATTAAAAAGGATTGGAAACCCATTAAATGATCTGTAAATACGGTTTTATGTAAAATTTGAATGCAAAATGAAATAGTAATTAACTATTAATAATTTCTTACCTTGGAGTCCATGTTTGTGTTCTTGGTATGGGATGGTCACAGTCCTCGAAGTGGAATGTGTCAGCCCCCGGGCGCGCCCGCGTTTTATATCGTCCACTGCGTAACTCGGGACGTGAGTACAATACAACAAGGCTCATTGAAGAAAGTGATACCAATTACGCGACCGATCTGACTCTTGCGATACATGTTACGTTTCATATCTCAATGCTTTCTTTGACAATGTGTAGAACACTAGTAATTCCGGGTACGATTCCTAGAACGCGAGGCTTGAAGGAAAATGCAATTCGGTCATTTGAATCGTCAAATTATGATAATTTCTACTTTGGAGTTCCAACTATAGATAAAAAATTAATTACAGTTTACATAAAATACTTATATTAATACAAAAATATGAACAACTAATTTCTCCTGCGATTTCACCCCCAGATGGGGCTCGGAAGGCTTTCTACCTAATTTTCTCTCGGTGTATGTCTATATTTGGGTGTGATGTATTTGTGTGCCAATTTCGTATACTAATTACAGCGCGAATTAATACAAACGTGTACACAAACCTTCGTATTTGTAATTTAGTAGGATACGAGACATCCGTACACAAAACCAAACAACTATCTATATATTTGTTTGGTTTTATCATCACAAAATCAAGTGCGCAAAGATAAATCAAGCAATGTTAAGATTAGGCATAGCGAGTACACTCAACGGGGAAAATTCAGTTGTAAAAGAAAAGCTTCCAGTGGTGAAAACGAACGGGGAAGCACCGATCAGGTAGGAGGTAGAACGCGCGGACGTAGGTTCCTGTATGGAACCCACAAGTGGATGCAGGCGTGAATTCGAGAGCGTGGTTTTTATTATCTATGGAACAGAAATTAGCTTAGCGTTAGTCATTTATTAAAATAACGGACAAATGCCAGTCTGACTCGCGCACAGAGGGTTCCGTACAAACTTGTATGTAAGTTCGTTCATCACGAGAATAATCTGCAAATGTAAATTTGTAATTGCATTTGTTCCATCTTCACGTACGCAGAATTACTCGCTGGAGCAGTCATTGCGAGTGGCAAAGTTCAAAGTAAAGAAATACCACGTCTAGAATTTGAGGTATTCTTGGCCTAGGCTTCAAAATTTTGTTTGTAGTAGGTATACACATTTCCGTAATAAAATGAGTTGGCAATTTAATGTTACCTAGCGATTATTAGTATTTTCCATACAAACCCCAAAAAGCAGTTTTAAACTTATCTCCGAGAGCGTGGAACAAGCCTCTTTGTGACAAAACTTGGAAAATTTATTTTCTAACTTTTCTATAGATACAGACCGCGCGCGCTTGTTAGCTGTCTCTCAGAGTGATTCAGGTCACTGGTTACAGGCTATTCCATTCATAAATACCGATACTCAGCTATTAATGGCATTATCCACATGACATTAACACACAACAATCTCTTGTTGTCGCTAAAGTCGGAATTGCGCGGGGCGATGGCCGGATGATATGTCTTTGATCCCGTGAAATGTCGGCAGGTCGCTGGTGTGGGGTGCCACATGTGTCGATAAACTCGCGCCATCTCACTTACCGGCGACTTGTAAAGCTGCAGGGGCACCTGCGGCCAGTGCGGATAATTCAAAATTCAAAAATTACGCATCGATTGGACCAAATTATATTTGAATGCCTTTTGCGGTCGAGACCATGGGACCGTGGGGGTCCGAAGCTCCCCGTTTGCTCGCAGTTTGTCATCAAAATTGATCGAGACCTCCGGAGACCAGCGGGAGGGGAGCTTTTTCCGCCAACACATCAGCTTGGCTATCCAAAGAGGAAACGCTGCCAGCCTTCTGAGAACCTTGCCGTTAATCGGAAGCAGCGGCAGAATTGAGGAATTTTTCTATATGTAGATTGTATTTTGTACATATTTGTTGTAAATAAAGAAAAAAAATGTGATTAATTCTTTAAACTTTATTTACGACAAATATGTAAAAAATACAGTCTACATATAGAAAATTTCCTCAATTCTGCCGCTGCTTCCGATTAACGTCAAGTACAGTCAAGTACAGTCAACAAAAAGTACAGTCACTCAAAAAGAAGCTTGTATTAAAAAATTCATTTTTAACAAAGAACTTGTTTATTTGGTGAAGGACCAATATAGACAATGTAAAGTAGCAGCACTTTGGGCAGTCGGAATGATGAACCATAAATGGTCTAGCAAGATACAAGCTAAACGCTACATTTTCCATATGCGAAATTCAGGATGTTGTGTCGGTTTTGTTTCCAGCCGTCATTATGACTATTAGCTTCAGTAATTTTCTTTACAAAATAAACTTTTCATTTGCGGAATGTTTAAGTCACGCTGATAGAAAGTGGCCTTTGTCTAAGGGGACAGCGGATTCCTATAATAATTGCAGCAAAACTGACGGGTTTGTTATTATGCAATAACAACATTAAAATAATGCTGTACGCCTATGATACGCCACTGTTAAGATTCATAGTAAATGACTGACTTTTAGCAAAACAAATTAGTTACATTTAAATACTATGTAGACTCATCTTTACCGTACCCATAGATAAGTGAGATTTTTATACGTGTTTAGAGCTACGAGTGACGTTTATATTAATAGATTTATTATAAGTACCTGCCTATATTACAAAGGAAGTCAGTACAGTAGTAAGTACATGCTTGGTGAGTTTTGGAACCGCGTGTTTTTTTTATTAATTTGCTTAAAAAATAATTATATAATGTAGGAAATGTTAAAAAAATATGATGCAGGGATTAAAATTTGAAAGTTACGAATCGACTTTAGCTAGCCTATTTTATATTTTCTAACAGTTTCGTCTGCATACAATAGAAAATAAGTTATTTATTTGGAAAAACAATGGACTAATAAGCGTAACTTCACGTCGTACCAACTCTAAACAAATAAATATACAGTAGATTTACGTACAACAACGAATATGAATATATTTAAATTTGGAGATGCGGCCAGGATGAGGCAAGCGCGACACGAACCACTATAAATGCTGTCAGAGTCTAACAAGGGGTACAGTTCACAGCTCCAAGCACCCCTGAGCACATCTCAGCAAACCGTAGAAATGGCTTTCAAGGTACGGAACCACATTGGACTTTTATTTGTGAAGTGTTACAAAGTGTGAGAGTAACTGTACATCTAATATTATTACTGCGTTAAATGTGTGCATATTGAATATCAATGAGGATGTGTTACTAATTTATTTATTTTACTGTTCTAGTTTGTTGTCTTCTCTTGCATTCTGGCCGCGGCGTACGGCAGTGGCTTGGCTCCTGTAGCCGTCGCACCAGGACCCCTTGCTTACTCAGCGCCTGTAGCAGTAGCACCTGCTAACATTGTTGACCCTCCCCCGCAATACCAATTCGGCTATGACGTAGCGGATTCCCTCACCGGTGACTACAAGAGTCAACAAGAACAGCGTGATGGTGACCTAGTGCGGGGTAGTTACTCTCTTGTGGAACCCGACGGCACAAAACGCACCGTTGATTACACAGCTGATTCCGTCCACGGTTTCAACGCGGTGGTGCGCAGTGAGCCACTCATAGCCGAGCCTGCCGTGGTGCCAGCCCGCTACGCTGTGGCACCTGCAGTTGCTCGCTACGCCGCCGCTGCCCCCGTAGCATCTGCCCCCTACGTGGCCGCTCAGTACGCATCTGCTCCCGTCTTCGCTGCGCGCTACACTGCTGCCGCTCCCGTGGCAGCTTCGTATAGAGCTCCATATGCTGCTTACACCGCGGCTTACACCTCGCCCGTGTCTGCATACACTGGTCCAATAGCGGCTGCATACACTGCACCCTTCGCATCACCTTATGCCAGTGCTGCATACACCACATACGCCGGGCCTTTTGGCGCCGCGTATACAGCACCTGCCTACGCCGGCCCTGTATCTGCGGCATATGCAGCCCCCGTTGCTGCGCCCGTAGTTACTGCTGCTGGATATCGCAACCCTTAAGTAGATTATTGACTTGATAACATTTTTACCTGCAAAGACTTATTCTGTATTTAGTTATAGGTTTTTTGATATTTTTGTTAAATGTAATAAAATAACCAATGATATATTCTTTTTCTATGTTAGAATCAGTGGCGTGCATTCCATATAGGCAAATAAGCAATGCTTACCTCATAAGATTCAATAATATAATATATTGATTCAATTAAACTACATAATCATTTTAAATAAAAATTCTAACCTAACATTCAATACAAAATTTCAAACTTAGCCGCGCAGGCACTCGCGAGTTCGTGTAACAAATTCACGCACACTAAAACGATTTCGGCATATGCATACACGTACACACACTTCTTTAGGATAATACGACGAAAGCATAAATCACGTTTTTACTATGCGTAGCACACTGACATTTGACATTCGCGATTTATGGACCAAAAGTAACCATACCTACTCTGTTGTGACACTAGTAACCCAGCCAAATTAAAAACACTACAGTTTACCAACGTTAGAACAACTCAAATGTAACTTCGCAATTTATTTGTATTGTTTTATTTATGGTTTGGCCACAGTATTACCATCTTACAGTAGGAAATCGCCTTTGATGTTGGGCCGTGCCGCCGTTCGTATGAGTACCAACGTTGTCACGAGCAAATACGCAAGGGTTGTCACAAAAAAGAAAATAAAATAATTATATTGTTATGATAATGTCATCATTTATTTATGAGTAATAAACATTCACATGTCTAGCACTGGACTTATCTAAGCGCACGGCAGTGCGCACGCCAAGTTCCTACTCCACCGCCGCACGTATTAGTCAGACTTTCCATGAGTGCGTGCGAAGATCTATTTGAATAAATGGTCCCACCAAAAACATAAATGTGAAAATTGGAGCCAAGTTCAATATTATGATATGATTTTTAGATTATGATATATGATAATTATGATGTAATTGTCGACTTCACCGACAAAAGCGATTACGCTTAATACCGTCTCGTGTGTACCTACCAATGCACACGTGTGTCATACGACGTCTTTCAACACAATTGCGAGAAAAAAAAAACTTGGATTTATGAAGTTGATTTTTTGATATGGAAAATGGCGCGTATTTTATTTTTTCGCGCGCCGCATTAGCTTTGCGCCCGCAGGTCGAAGCAAGGGTGAACAAAATCGACATACAGCCTATGTTAAAAATATAATAAAGCGAATACTTTCGTATTTATAACATGACTTATTGTGAATTGTGAATAATTGTTTTGACTTGTTTTTTTTTAATTCAATGGGCTTGCGTTTGGCCACTGACCCGCCCACGAGAGACGATGACGAAGCCTAAGATGGAACATGCTTACCCAGAAGAAACCTATTCGCTCTGTCCTTGAAAGGCATCTGGCCCAGATTGTAAGAGTCGGTAAACACAGACGCCGGAAGCCACTCCCTTGCTGTACGCATTATAAATGTGAATGCAAAATGCTGTGTCCGTATTTTCGATATGACTACAACGTACTGCTGAAAATTTTCCCGGCGCGGCGGCGTCTAGTGGTTCGGTGTAAAAAAATTACAGTTTAAAAAAACTAAAAAAACACGCTTTAAAAAGCCCTGCACTAAAAAGTGTTAAATAATTATAAAATTGAACCTAAATATATTCTCTGTCCATCCCGTAAGGGCCTAAATGTAAGCAATTTTGTAATTAAGTTCAATATTTGAATGAAAAGTGTGTGGCGCTTTTCCTTTAGGTAGATACTATTTACTACGACAAGGTACCTACTAAAATGTTAAGCTACTTCTGCGTTCGTTGACTGAACACGCAGAATAAATTATATAGGTCTAACTACAACAGTATAATTTAAATCAGTTAGTAGGTGGTGGGAACTCATCTTACGAAATTATAGGAATAAATTACCTCGCGTCACGGGGAAATCTATGAAATTTTAAATCTCTATTATATTTCGTCGTTGATTTACAGCCGTATACAGAACAGTTTGTCTGCGACATTATAATATAGGTACACTGAACCCTGAGCACTGAACAGTACCTACAACATTCACAAACAAGAACGCGTCAGCCTTTCGCGGACGATCGAGCCAACTAAGCGGTGTTAGCTTGGCGCGGCCGGGCCGTCCCGACACCCCGCGAGTTCCCCTCCGTTGCTCTGCGTAAGTACATTCGTTGCGCAACTGTATGTGGTAAAACTGTGGTTTGGCTGGCATTGCAAAGGGTTACCGTACTTTGCCAAAATTTATTATCGATAGATTCAAATCGAAGTGACTGATATCGATTAAAATTAAAATATATAAAAGATCGATCCTTAGAAAATCAATATCTATATTTTATATTATGATATAAAATACATTTCTTCGTTAATTAGTAGCAAAAAATATTTTTAAAAATGCACTGTTTATTAGGTCACTAATAATAATATAATTAAACGAATATCGTTATTCGATTAAACTTACACTGTCGAGATTTTTAGAAAAACAACGATTTAGACGCCCTCTCATCGATTTCGGCATTGATGAGAAAGAAAGAGAGTAACTTGTGCTAATTTATTCAAAAAACTAATATTTAACTGCAAAAAATATCGATTCGAAAATTCGAAATGGAATATTATGGTCTCGTTAAAATCGATTTTCGATCTTTTAATTTCGTGGCGATCTTAAGATCGATCCGTATCTCCAAAGACGATTTAAAAGATCGAATATTGATTAAAAAATCGATCAATTCAACCGAGACTGGAAACCCTAGTTTGGCTTTTTTTAAATATTTGTTCATGACCATGGACACAAAGTCCTTCAGTCGCATACATTTTATTTATAATATCACTTTCATATAGTCCGCACATTATTAACTTTTACATAGTCCGCATCAGTCACCGTTCAGACCTGTTTTAGTAAAATGGTGGTCACTGTACTAAAACTTTTCACGAACTTTTTGAGACAACTTGTAAAATCACGATACACATAATTCATTTCATTTCACTAGTGCACGTGGATTGATCTTTATTGGATAAAATACCACCGATAATATGCAATAAAACTCTCCTAGTACTTGATTGCCTACCTCCTCCGAAAACCAATGCACGCCACTGGTTAGAATACACAATTACAAAAATAAAATTATCCTGGGGAAATTGGGATATTCGTCACATATGGCTCCCAAACTCATCAGTTCTTGAACTAAGGAAACTAAATAATTTAATATCCTACCTACAACCGATATGACTTGTAAATATATTTACTAGATAGGGCTATTATTTTAAATGGGGTAGGTAAATTTAAAACAAGTTTTTATGTTTATTTGCGTAGTACAGAAAAACATTCCCTCCGTAATTCGTAAAGAGAAAATGTTTTTAATAGCTATGCACATCTTACTATCGTATTGTAGGACCATAAGTACCGTGTAACGAAAGGCATTATAGCCATTTTAGATCCAAACGAGATGCGTCACATAATGATTAAAAAACTGACCAAGTGCGAGTCGGACAGAAGGCTTCTGTAAAGATGTTTCTTGTATGGGTTATATAGATATGTCCACTTTATTTTTCAATTTTATTTCATGTTTATTATTTGTTGTTTTAGCGGCAACAGAAATACACATTCTGTGAAAATTTCAACTATCTATAACGGTTTATGAGATACAGATACATTCCATTTCCATTGACATACAGGCGGACGGGCGGACAGCGGGTCCTGTTGGCACCCTGAAAAACTGGTACGAGAGTACGAGGACTTTTACCCGGTTCCACACAATATTAATGCTCCAAATGCAAATTTTATTTTATAATCGCAAAAATATTATGATTTATTTATAATAACAAGTAAATCATAATCAATTATATCTCAATAAATTATTTAATATCCTATCCTTACGACATGTCATATTATAAAACAAAGTCCCCCCGCCCGGGCTGTCTGTCTGAACGCGATAAACTCAAAAACTACTGAACGGATTTTCATACGTATCACCACTAGACGGAGTGATGAAGGTTTAGGTCATCACTCTGATAGCCGTGGGAAGCCGGGCGGGACGCTAGTAGATTATAAATTACAATTTGAAAATAAACCTAATATTGACTCTATTAACATAATAAAGAGAGAAAATAAATACACATAAAAGGATACAAACAATTCACCGAATTTAGGTCGCTATACTATCGTGTGTCGCGGTCTATGGGTAGGATGCCCAAAAGACTGGCTACGTTACGTGCAAGCCGAGATACGATTCATCATCATCATCATCAGCCTATAATGTCCCACTGCTGAGCACAGGCCTTCTTTCACAAATGAAGGTGAAAGGGAATGGGCAATACTCCACCACGCGTGCCCACTGCGGATCGGTGGAGGTAGGCTAGTGGTCAACCTACTGTTGGAATTTTTCAAGCAGCCTAGGAGGCATCCAACTAGCTTAACGACTATCACAATTAAGTGATAACCGGGACCAACGGCTTTACGTGCCTTCCGAAGCACGGATACGCTCGATTTGAAATACCACTAGGCGGTCACCCATCCAGGTACCGACCACGACAGGCATAGCTTAACTTTGCCGATCGATTAAGAATGGCTAATCATGCTACACCACGAGCGCTACGAGATACGATTGGTAACTACTAATTAACGAATTTTGGATTTATTTCTTTACTTTCATGATTCTAGCTAGGTCAACGAGAATTACTCTGTAGGTTTTAATTAGTAAGTTTCCGAGTATACAAATATAAGACATAAATGGCCGCATCTTTTGATAGCCGTATCACGTATCCTCGAAAGGCTCGTAGGATCGATGACAGACACACAACAAAGTGGATATTATATACAGGTGTTTTTTTTTTCTAGCCACTATGGGCAAATTCTGAACTACAGGTTTTAGAAAAAAACGCTGAAAGGAACCATGAGCTGAATTTTGAAGAAAATAAAAGTAGCATGAAAATTTATTAATAAAAATAAGTTTTTTCGGAATTATATTTATTTTTCAAAAAATAAACTGCTTCTGCGACAAAATTATGTCTTGCTCACAAGTTGCTATAAGTTATCCAAAATTTTATTTTATTATTTCCTTGACCATGGTTTTATCCAGCGTAAAGTTTGAAGAGGTGGAGCAGATCTCGCAGGGACCTCACTATGTCTAGTCATAAAGAATTAGCTCTTAGCACTGTGACAAACAATTAGAGGTCAATTTTGATAACTTCTAGCAACTTGTGACCAAGATTGTATTACTTTGGCTACATCCTTTGCCGTTAATCTTGTCCCAAACTTCTCCGTAGGCAACTCAGCAGTAAGCACCTTCCGCGCCGGTCCCAGGGGGGACTGTACAATAAAATGGTCCCCATTTCCTTGGGATCGCTCATACCATCAACGCTCACTCAGGTCAGGTACGGAGGTCAGGCCTTTTACTAGGCGTTTACTATAAGGCTTTATTTTTAAAGCGCCATAGTGCCTGCCAGTTTTCTGGGGACCTTCTTGTACGTGCCTATAGAACGAGCCTATTGAGAAATACGGTGATACGCTTACTTTTTTCCTTGATATCGATAGTCTGGCCTGGAACTCGATAGCCTCTTAAACAAGCTTTTTTCGTACGGAATTTCTGCTAGTTTGCTGCCTAACTAGATTTCGGATGCCTAGCTTGTTAATACTAGTTATCATAGACGGATGCTCGTCAGATCTACTAGCAATAAATGCCTGAGCTCCTCAGGGATTCGCGATGCTATTCTTATAGTATATCAACGATCTGCTGAACCCCGGTATGCAGACAACAATATATACATGTCGGAGAGATAGATCGTTGATCGGACTCAGTTGGATTACGATATTATCGTGGTACAAGGGTTGGGTAAAATAGTAGCAACACTGATTTGACTTTAACGTAAATAACAGACTTAATGAGGGTATGCGTAATATTAAGAACATTGATTTGACTATAACGTGATAACAGTACAATATATACTTACCTAGTCAGATTGTCCAAAAATATTGAAATTATAATTGATAATTTGCCTGTTCATCTTATTTCTTAAAAGCTGACTTCTGAACCCATGGTAACTGACCTTCATAAATACCTTTCTAGGGCTTAAACTGAATAAATGGTTTTGACTTTGACTTGGAATCGAAGATAAAAGATGGAATTCATGAAGGTTAATTTTAATACGGACCTAACATATGATTGTTAAAACCTTGTTCAAAAACATTATCAGCTATAGTTGCAAAGAAAAGTCTCTAGCCCTGTCACAGATTAGGTAATTAATAGTTTGGCCCTGTATCCAATCGGTTGCATGGAGTGAATTATGTAGGAGCGATTCATCCATTATCCCTTCTATCTGTCATCTACTTTATATTATATTATCGCCACGTGTGACGGGTCCCAAAATAAGTAATATGTATTAAAAGCATGTTATTAAGTCTTTATCACTTTATTCATTCATTTCATTAAATAAAAAAATCAAAAAATACCTATAACTATATACAAAATTAGTCTTTAGAGGTAAAAATGAGCCATCAAGTCGATATTATTCTTCAATGGTAGCGGTATCCAGCGGCAGCGGGTTCGACAATCTTAGCGGGAGCGGCGCGGACAGCTGGCACTGCTGTAGCCACGGGCGCAGCGACTGGGGCTGCGTATGCCGCAGCTACAGGGGCAGTGTAAGCAGCTGCGACTGGCGCGGAGTAGCCAGCCGCTACAGGCACGGAGTAGGCAGATAATGGTGCAGAATATGCCGCTGTCAGAGGAGCGGAGTATGCGGCGCCAACTGGGCCAGCGTATGTGGTGTACGCAGCACTGGCATATGGAGCTGCGTATGGTGATGTGTATGCAGCCGCTACCGGCGCTGTGTATGCTGACAAGGGTGAAGTATAAGCCGCGGTATAGGCAGCATATGGAGCTCTATACGCAGCTGTTACGGGGGCGGCAGCGGTGTAGCGTGCAGCTACAACGGGAGCGGGGGCGTACTGAGCAGCCACGTAGGGGGCGGATGCTACAGGAGCAGCAGCGTATCGGGCGTAAACTGGAGCCGCAGCGACAGGAGCAGGAGCGGCGTAGCGAGCGACTGTAGGGGCAACGGCGTAACGGGCTGCAGCCACAACGGGCTGGGCAAGAGGGGCTGCTGCTACTGGAGCTGCAGCAATGCGGGCTGGAAGTACGGCATTCTCTGCTACCACGACAGGTGCAGCGGCTAAGAGCGGCTCCTTGCGCACCACCGCGTTGAAACCGTTGACAGAGTCAGCTGTGTAATCAACGGTGCGTTTTGTACCGTCGGGGTCCACAAGAGAGTAGCTGCCCTGCACTAAGTCACCATCACGCTGTTCTTGTTGACTCTTGTAGTCACCGGTGAGGGAATCCGCTACGTCATAGCCGAATCGGTATTGCGGGAGGGGGTCAAAGTTCTCAAGTTTAGCAGCGACCGCTACTGGCGCTGCGTAAGCAACGGGTCCTGCTGCGATGGCTGCAGGAGCCAAGCCACTGCCACACGCCGCGGCCAGAAGGCATGAGAAGACAACCAACTAGAACAATGAAAAAACTTATAAGTATCAAAACATTACTGACGGTTTTTTAAGACTTCTAAACTCTATTTCATGCACTGGTCTTAGAACCATGAGGAGCACTATTCCACACACACTTTGTAACACTTCACAAATAACAATCCAATGTGGTTCCGTACCTTGAAAGCCATTTCTACGGTTTGCTGAGATGTGCTCAGGGGTGCTTGGAGCTGTGAACTGTACCCCTTGTTAGAGTCTGACAGCATTTATAGTGGTTCGTGTCGCGCTTGCCTCATCCTGGCCGCATCTCCAAATTTAAATATATTCAAGTACGCACGTACGGGCCTAGCCGATGGGACGGCTGGACAATGCTACGTAAACAAAGCGGCTACTTGTGCAACCACGGCGCGGGCTATGAAAAGTAGCGGTCACACCGATTCTTCACTCAAATAACCAAATCTTATTTTTTCAGGATGTTGGACGTTCGTCACGCTTGATCCGTTGAAAAATTATTCAAGGTCGACAAGTGTTTTAATATAGTGTTCCTACATGCATACGTTTTATAAAAGTAAATTCAATTTTTAATTATTATTTATCACTAGTTTCCGCCTTGCGGGTTAATCCACGTTGCCTGGATGAAAGTCAGAAAGAGTAGTTACGTTATTCTATGTCCTTTCCCAGAACCTAGAATAATTTTATAAATATCCGTTCTACCGTTACGCAGCTTAGAGGCGTGTGTGTGAGTCACCCAAACTTTCGCATTTTAGATGCCATATATTCTGCCCTAAAGTTATATCCATATATAGGGTGACTGGTAAATTAGTAAACGATACAATACAATACAAAATTCATTATTATTTACACAAAAAACACACAATATAAAAATAACACGATACACGATTTTACTCATGATAACAAACAATTTTCACAAAGAAACATATTTTTTAATTAACTTAGCACACAATATTTAGTACCTAACAAGAATAAGAATATACAGTCATTTATCCCTATTTGTTTCTTTGTGAAAGTTGTTTGTTATTATGAGTACAATCATGTGTCTAAGTATCGTTTACTAATTACTAGTCACCCTATATAGTATGCAATAAATAAGTAATCCCTCAATAATTAGGCTTACGATGTTTACCCGCCCACACCAATATAACTAATCTTATTTGTTACTTTATTGCTACACATATTGCGCAACATATCCTGGACCCAAAATTCGGCTAGAAGAGATCGCTTAATCATTAAGTTTATTCATATTTTGATAATTTCACATATCAAAAGGTCATTTATTCAGTTAAGGCACTGATAAGGCACTTATGAACAGCTGAATCTACCACCGCCTCGGAAGACTCCGAGAAACTCAGTAAGGCATTTTTCCTACTGTGTGTTATTTGTAAACACCCAGTGACCGAGCTTTGCTCGGGTGATAGAGTGCCTTTTCATGACCGCTAATACGGTAGCAGCCTTGCCGTCTATGATCGCCTAAGTGTCAAATTTTACGGGGTACTTTGTCCCAAAATGATGATACTTTTTACTTCTCGTTTGAGTATGTCTCTTTTATAGAAATAGGTGTTGTGAATATAATCAACTCATGTACGTATAACTTAATAACACAACCCCTGTTTCAAAGATACCCAAAAACAATGGCCAAAGTATACTGTGATTTTAATTATCATATATTTCTCAAGAAAAAATCTTAAACTGTTTGATTTTTATATCACACTAGGATCCCAGATACACATTAGTTATGCCTGATGACAAAAAAGGTCATAGTAATAATTTCACATAATAATTTTACGTGTAACTTGCCGCCCTAATAACAAATTGACCAATCCGCTTTTTACTGATCCTGATATACGGCGTGGCAGGAAGTTTTTTTTGTCATTTTGGACCAAAGTTGCACCCTGGGGCTAATGTACCCCGATTTTACAGTTCCGAAAAACCCGTGTCCGAGATTTCCATCGAAATCGTTATAATCCGTCATCGAGGACGCCATTTCGTAAACGGCCAAGCCACATATTTAGACTAAGGTGTCGAGTTTGTGAAGTTAGGGCTTGTAGAGTTAGGGCGTGTAGTTATAAGCTTGGCTCTACATGAGATCTGATAATATTTTGACAGTACGAGACATATGGTCTCGTGTTGGCATCATTTTATATGAAAATTTTTTTGGTGGGATAATCTTTTTTGCGGCAACTTTACATTGTCAAAATTATCCGCAGTTTTCCGGAATTGTAACTTTAGAAACCTAGGAGAACAGGAAGAAACGTTCATTCATTGCACATTGTTAGGCTCTTTCAAAGGTATAATAAATCTCAAAAATATCGAAGCCAGATTTTGATTAAAAACATAAAATATTTATATAACTCGAAAACTACAAATTCGCGTAAGTCTAAGTAGTAAGGTGCTCTACCTCTGGACTTCCGATTGCACTAGTTCTTGGGAGACCATGTATAAATAATACATATCCCCAAAACAGCTGCTTATAAATTTTTGTCTGTTTGCTTGTTTCCGGCACCACTCAAAAACTACTTGGCTGAAATTTTGAATGCAGATAGAATATATACTGTGTATACATACTGTGTACGCATAGGATACATTTTATCTCGGGAAAGCAATTGGTCCCACGGGAACGCGGGTGAAACCGCGAGACGGGAGCTAGTAATTATTAAATAAAAATAAAATAAACACGTATTACGTCATCATCATCATATCAGCCTAAGGATGTCCACTGCTGAACATAGGCCGCCCCCAATAATTTTCACTTCGAACGGTTTTGGGCCGCTTGCATCAAGCGGCGCCCAACGACTCTGACCGATTGTCGACAACCATCCCTGGGCCAGTAGACAAGATGGTTATCGACAATCGTTATCGTTAGTAAACGATCAACCTTTGTATGGATTTGACATTTAAAATCGAAATATCACGTGATTTTTAACAATCTCTTATGTCAATCCCATACAAAGGTTGATCGTTTACTAACGATGACGATTGTCGAAAACCATCTTGTCTAGGGGGGCTGTGCTCTACCGCGTATCTTTGGTGGTAACAAATGAATTTCATCCAATCAGGGCCCGACAGTTGTCTTCGTCGTACCACGTCATTGGATGAAATCATTAATGGTGTTCGTTTCGATTACCACCAAAGATACGCAATAGCCCGACAGGTCGTCAGTCCACCTGTGGTCCACCTGGTCGGAGAGTACCTATTAAGTAATTTCAAACATAAATTAAGTATTAAAAAAAAGAATCAAGTATCAAATAATGAATAAAATTGCATCACATAATCTGACTAAATGGTGATAGCTAGTGATCTAGTTTCGCTACTCGTAGTTGTAGTAAACATTAGCTGATTGTCGACGACATTTAGAACAGGCTCCGCAAACGTGACGTGAATTATTTATATTATGAAATGGCCAAATTAGATTCAAGGAATACATAAATTACTTAAAAAACTACATAGGTCTCTCAAAACTTACGGACAAATTAAGTGACACATGCAGATTGCTTAAATATACGGTATGGTTTTACGAATCTACATTTTGAAACTGAAATTCCGAGTAGGTATGCACAGATTTGCTTATTTCAGGTTTATATTTATTTTTATGTAGATATATATAAAAATAATTTAAATTAGACACATTGATTAGTTTTCTAAAAGAAAAAGACTGAAATTAACAAGGCAAACTTAGAACATCTTTACTCTCGCAAAAAAGTAAAGACCTAGAATTATCATTTCAATAGCGAACTGCTGGACTAGAATACTATATTCCTAGAACTTTCATTAGTTGTCATCATTGCAAGTCGACCATAAGCGGCAAGTGTTACTAACATTTTTGTATTCATCTTATTTGGACGGCATGTCGTGGCATTTGCATAAGAATGAATAGCTTTTCTCTACCGAACGTATACCAGCAAGGTCGGATCGATTGTGGACAAGTCTGGACAACAGAGATTTAAATTCTTGCTTGTTTTAGGTAAAACATAATCTGTCAAATATTTATAATGAATGATATATAAATATTTAGTTATAAATGTTAATTTTTTACAAAAATTTAATCACTAGTGAGGACATATTTTATTAATAAATCAATACAATAACTAAAATGTTATTAATCAAAACAAGTTCAAGAACATGACCCAAAATGCTGATACAAAAAAAAAGAATTATCAAAATCGGACTACTCAGTAAAAAGTTAAGCGTGATCATAAAAATAAAATATATACGCGTCGACTTGTAAACCTCCTCCGTTTTTTCGTCGGTTAAAAATAGAGCTCACGATTGTCCTTTTTCATCATGTTTGATGAACACCCATACATTAATCGATCGCCGACGACTACGTAGGCCACATGAAAATGCAAACGGCGCGCTTGGGGCATTTTTCCGAGGTGCGCACGCGCCGCGCGTCCTTCACAAGGTTGCCAATAGTTGCGTAACCTACAATAGCGCCTTTGGCATGCGATGAGTACTCACTAATGGCTTGTAATGATTGTATTTTATCTTTGATTTCTTGTTTTACACTCGATGATTTTCACATCAACACATACTCTACATGTCACAATTTTTGTTATCATCC
This sequence comes from Polyploca ridens, assembly GCA_951394255.1. Lineage (NCBI taxonomy): Eukaryota > Metazoa > Arthropoda > Insecta > Lepidoptera > Drepanidae > Polyploca > Polyploca ridens. The sequence continues at coordinate 6,573,822 of OX596264.1, read as the reverse complement.
TACAAGATTATTCATTATTATTTGGTTCTACCTAAACTAATTTGATAATCAGCAGACGGTGACAGCAGGATTAAAAGCTTCGAGAAATATATTTGTTATTTGGTATTTAACAGCGCAGCAATTCGATTCTTCAAATCATTTCACATCTTAAGTACTAAAGCATTCAAGTGTCAATGGTATCTTTATTGACATTTTCGATCTGGAAGAAGCCTAGGACTTTTTCCTTCTAGTAAATCAATTTGAGTTCTCTACAAAGTCCGACTCACAGTCCGTGACCTTTCTCAATACCTACATTTTAATCATGACCTTTGCTTTTTTTTACCACTGCTTTTCAAGTAACTACTAAAATCTTCACACTTCATTTTTTATTAAGTACCTACATAGGTACTAAACCAGCTATTTACTACACATACAACATAATTAGGTACTTACATATTATATTACTTATGAGTTAAAATACTAATTTATATCATACGGTAATAATATCAGCGCTATATTCTATTTGAAGTAAAGTTTTTGCAACTACTTTCAAGTTTGGTGATTGCAGCTCTTCGTCAAAATAATATGACAACAGTGTATTTGTGAAATGAGATATCACACAATTCGCTTGTCTTTGGCTTCAGAATAGCTTATTCCGACGTGCTTCGCTAAACATACACTGCTACTAAGCTAAGCTCAAAGCTATGTATGTAGTAGCGAGAATATAGCATGCATCTGTAAACAAATGATAAACACTGGCGTTTTTTATAACACCTGTTTTTATTGTAAATTAATCTTTTTTCGACCTCCTTTCATATGCTTATAACGAGACCTTTTGTTGGTTCGCAATTGTAATTTAATATATGAGGCACGCAGCGGTAAGGAGTCCTTGGTTGTACCTGGTCGTTTGGCTACCCACATGTCGTGTGTTCGAACATGGCCTTACATCACGATACATATGAACCTTATAGTAGTGATACTTCGATAAGTTAAACAATCTATATAGTATATTTAGCTGTACCTAATATTTTTAGTTCAAACAGGTAGGTCTCTTTTATTTAGGGGAGCTTTCGGTCAACGTTGATGTCTTTTGTTGTGTACTTCTCGTCAGCTGGCAAGTAAAATATTCTATTATATTATTTTGTAGGTTCCTTGTCATCAAATTCTTACTCATGTTTGGTAAAGAAAATCATCTCTCTGGGTAGCTTTACGCTAGTACATACCTATACATTTCGATTACACCTTTGTACATTTCGACGCAAGGAATTTAAATACCCAAAAGTTGATATCTACGTAAATCGCCTTGACTTGAATAATTGTCCTCATTATTGTTCAGGAATGGCACACGGCTCAGTACACTTGCGTCAGGTGAGACGGCTGCCAGCCGCGAATAACTGTTTGATATTCAGCTCTCAACTTTCCTATACTGAACCGAACGCTTTCCTCCGCAATTTATAAGAACTAGTTCCAGTTCTAAACTAGAACTCTATGGTAGTTATAGTCACGAGGATAAAATCAAGAGACATTAACGTGGCTAAGGTCATACTACTCATACGCCGCTGCCTACGCGCTACGTGATAAAGAAAGCAAGTTGCTATTTAGCAAATACGAGTATGTCATTACATAGTTTGGCATATCTGATCTGCATCTCTTGTTTTATGTATGTTTGCTTCACTGCTGCAATGGAGGTTTTTTTAGCTCCTGGTATTCTGCCAAATTCACATTCCATATATTCTTGCGTTAACATTCAATCCCACTTATACAATGAGTAAAAGTACAATAAATGAAAAAGTGTGTTTGTTTATTCACTTCCCAAACTTTTGTTTCTCGTAAATCACTTTCAAAATTTTCTGGTTTCGGTGGACCCCTTGCTGCTACATTTCTACCATATTCCCAAAACTCGTCAAAACATTTGAAAATTAGATCTATCTAACGTAGACCACTTTGGGATCTAGATCATAACCAATAGAATAATAAGAAAACCAATAGAAGAATATATAAAGAGTACTTTGTATACCGGTAAAATATATTGATCCCTCGGGAACACGGGTTTTACCGCGAGGCGAAAACTAGAAAATAGATATATCGATAGTGTTTTTCTAATACATACAAGTAATACCTATATAACATCTATGTATTTTATGCATGTAGTTATGTGCTTAAAATAATATTGTGCCCTTCGTATTTACCTAATCAGTTGCGACTCGCAGTTTCTGTTTTTTTTTTTTCATTACAGTTTAGGATGGTCCGCGAGCCAACGTCGGGAATCTGATTAATGGTATAAGAACATTTGAATTTAAATTAAAAGGTTAGTCAAGTTCTACTTAGTTCTTTCCATAGTACTAACCTTACTTACAGTATTACCCAACTAATATGGCTTACCGATGTACCTGCGCAGAAGATAAATTTTCAAACCGCGGGAAACGCTATTGGTCGGCAGCTGCTGCCATGCCCGCCATGTTAGTGCGCGCCGTGCGGAGGAGCGTGACTTTCGAGTGAGACGGAACCAACAGCTGCAGTGTATTATGAACCTTATAGTAGTGATCTAAAGTTGATTGTAAGTTTTATGCATTCTTTCGTTAATCTTCGGGGTCATACTTTCTTTTCTGTGCGAACGAAGAGTCACGACGCGCCATATCAGTTGGGTATACGCGCCATACCTTGTTTTTTAGTACGATAGCATTGTTACAAATACATCAATTGCACCACTTGACGCGTATAGAGTACATAATAAATATATTCATAGTATTAAATATTACAAGTGGAACGCACGGCCCGTCTGTAATTGTGTCATTCGGGTATTACTCACAAGGCGAAGGCGATATGTATCACTTGCTAGGAGACGCGTACTAAGTACCAAGCTTCATAATACACGATTTACATGGAATGGTGGCTTTTTGAATAAGTACCTTCAGAGATCGTGGACGTTGAGACGTAATTTTTTTATCACTCGGATCGGTCTGTTTTATAGGAATTATATAATATAAGGAATTAATAAGTAGGTACTGTGTCGTGCAGTATTATATACTAGCTGTCCCCCGCGGTTTCACCCGCGTTCCCGGGTTAAAAAGAATATGTCCTTCTCCATACCATAGGCTATCTGCATGCCAAATTTCATGATGATCCGTTGAGTAGTTTAGGCGTGAAGGCGTAACAAACAACAAACTCACTTTCGCATTTATAATAGTTAGGATAAAATAAAAACCTATTCCAAGTAAATTGAATTAATTCGGTAAAGCGTGAGTGATGCACCGTGTATTGAAAGCGTTCATATGATTACGGTAAACGCTTACCATCAGGCGGGCCATATGTTTGATAACAGATTGCGTGAGAGAAAAAAAGTGTTTTTATTTCCAAAAAATACCATATAAAATCTGTGTATAAAAAATTCGAGGCTGTTGCTGCTGCCGCTGGGAAGGTTTCCACCCAGCAGTCCGCCAGCGTTTCCTCTTTGCCACTCTTTGGATGGCCAAGCTAATGTAAAAAGCTCTCGAGTGGCGTAGACTCTACGTTTCTCTAAGTACGAGCGAATCGCCGATCTACAGACCCCCACGGTCTCATGGTCTCGAACACAAAATGCAAAAGAAGATAGTTGGGTTGTGGTAGGGTTGTGCACTTCTGCCCTGTAGCTGGGGCTTAGAATCACAGCTACGGTGTTCCCCTGCCTGTCGTAAAAGGCGACTAAACGAGGGCCTTCGGGGTCGTGGGTAATCGGGGCGAGGGCCCTGAACGCCCAGAAGCGACCCCGAGGAGGACGATGTGTCGTTGTGGTCACGACTCATCGTGCGATAGCACCGCGAGGGTGCTGGGGGAGGTATCGCACTTCCCCCGGGACGGGCTATCACATCTGTGCTATCACAGCGCCGCGCGTGGAGGGGCGAGCAGGTACGCGATCTGCACGAGAGCCCGCCCCTCTCTGTAGCGCAGGTGGCGACCACCGTGGGGTTTTAGCCGGTAAAAGTCCGGCATAACCTGGCCGCTCCACCCAGGGCGGTCGGGTATCCTATGAGGATTTCCCCACGCTAATAAAAAAAAAGGGTTGTGCACTTGTTGTTCGGTAAAAAATGTTAACGGTCTTTTTAACATCCCCTGTGCGAAGATGGGGCGGGTCGCCGAGCCAGCCATATGCCACACCACACATCATATTAATTACTGCCCTACATGCACATACAACATCAATCTTTCACCAAAATCGACAGGCGCGATGAATTGATAACAGATTATTTATTACCACCGTTCGAAACAATAGTTTCACCTCGACATTTACCTATTACTGGCGTGACTAATACCTACCGATTGTTATCCAGTAGCTGGTAGTGTATTACGTATATTTATTTCAATGTTTCTTTTTGCAACAATAATTTATCGATATAAACTTTCAGCAATGCCAGTAAACCAATGCAACGGCAGCTATCAGAGCAGTTATAGTCCAGTAGAATTGGCTCAAAATTAAGCAACATTTTACATTAACTGTGGTACGAGGCCGTAGTTTGGCAAATAGCATATTTTTTATACCCTGGCCCGCCTGATTGTAAGCGGTTATCATAGCCTATATAGATGGACGCATGCAACACCAGAGGGCGAACCACAAGCTCTTAAAACAATATTATTATAACATTATTTGACTTTTGTCTCTCTTTGACATCCGGCGTCAAAACGGGACAAAAGACAAATAAGGTTATTTTAACCTTGTTTTAAGAGCTTGTGGTAGGCCCCCAGGGGTATTAATCACGCGTTGCTGACCCTACTAACATCTTTTCACAATTACTCAGTATCTAATAACAGTTACTAATTATATAAACTTGTTACCTATATTGTGAAATTGATGACAAACCTTGAACTAGAAAAAGGAACCTCGATCATTTATGCCAGTTCAAGGTTTAATCTTTTTCGGATATCCTCATTTAGGTACTTATTTATTTAATATCTCCGGCCGCTAATTCTGAAATGAGACCCAGATACATGCAACAAAATATTTTAATATTCTTTGAATGCAGATTTTCTTATTTACGAACTGGTGATTTGACCTTCATAAGTACGCCCTAGTAGGGTTACTAGGGCGTAAATTGAATAAATGGCTTTGACGTTGATTTATAGATAATTATAAAATGACACGTACAGAATTGGCATTATAAAACTTCAAACATATGTACCAAAGGAAGAGTAAAATGTAATAATGAGTGTTGTACGCTTCGGCCATCCTTGAGTGGACGGACACACTCAACGCACGTACGGGCCGGGCGCATACGCCGATAAAATGGCGCATGAGCTTTTATAAACGTTTATCCTTGTTTAATTCTCCGCTGGTATTAACAGTCCATTATAGGTAATATGAATCCCACCAAAAACATTTTCATGTAAAATGTTGCCAAGATCTCATGTAGAGCCAAGCTTATAACTCTTCACAAACTCTACACCTTAGTCAAAATATGTGGCTTGGCTGTTTCGTTACCGTCACATGGGCGTATGGTGAAAAATTTAGATTGTTAATTACTTTTCTGTAATACAATATTTCTTGTAGTAGCGAAACGGCCAAGCCACATATTTTGACTGCGGTGTGTAGAGTTTGTGAAGTTAGGGCTTGTAGAGTTATAAGCTTGGCTCTACATGAGATCCGATAATATTTTGACAGTGCGAGCCATATGGTCTCGTCTTGGCAACATTTTATATGAAAATGTTTTTGATGGGATTTCACTTCTTTTTGTTATTTGGCTTATAAGAATTTTTTTTTATTTGTATTTTTTTTGGTTCCAAGTAGGTATTATAATTTTGTTGTTGTTTGTATACTAATACAAACTGTTCAAATTGTGTACAAATTGTTTGCTTACATACCGAATTTCAGCTTTCTAGGACTTCAGGAAGTACCCTAAGAGTTTTGATAATCATCAGTGAGTCAGTGACGAAATCGGGTTTTTTTAGATATCAATTAAATCTAAAGTATAAGAGCTATGTTATTGTTTAATAAGTTCACTATTGGCAAGTTAGCCTTGCACAGGCTGACCGTCGAAGAAATGTTGTTTCTATAATTCTAAAACTTGGTACACCGCTAGTACTGTACTTAATAGTTGTTTCTGATACTTATATTATTTAACACATTACACTTGCTCTTATATAAAGCGCTACCTTATCGCCCCGATTTTCAATTTAATATTTTATAATTTTATTTTAAATCTAGTTTATAATACGTTAAGTATTTTTACACTACTGCCCAAAAAAGAAGTGTAATGTTTTCAGGGTTCATGTATATATGTATGCGAGTTTCTTTATTCCACCATAACTTTTAAATGCCTGAACAGATTTGGATTTGTGGTGGTATCGTTACATAGTCACGAGTGACACTGGCTATAATTTTTTGGCTGCTCGACTATGTCAAATTATATGTCTATAAACCTAACCTAAAGTAAGTCATAGAGCCCTGGGTCTAGCCGGATATTAATATTAGGGTCTTTAGTCATTATGTACCTACTGAATTTCATTATGACCCGCTGGTGCATAATGTGATTTGAATATGGAAAGTCAACTAAATAATTCATATGAAAGGTTTTACTATTTTTCTTTTCTATAAAAGTAGAGCTCGACCAAAGAGTTCTCACTTCATAGGTTTTAATTGCCCGTGACGAACAAAAATATAAATTGATCTAAAGTCGAACCGGCCACCACAAGTAGAACACAAAAAAGAAAAAATACGCTATTATAAAGTAAATGAAACAAAAGAAAGTTTATGGTTGTCTCTATAATAAATAAGATTCTTGGTTGTCTCGCAGAGGGTATGAAAAGTAGAGTATATTCAATCCTAAGCGTAACGGGGGACTCTAGACGTAGTGACGGATTTATGTAGAGTCGTTAGTGAAGCGATGGGTTCAAGCCGCCGAAGACGAAGACGGCTTCATCCTCGAATTGAATACTCTACTTTTCATACCTACTGCAATACAACCAAACATCGTCTTTTGTTTCACATTCTTTAGACCTATTGCACTTTATAAGATAAATTCTTGTATCTTATAAGAAATTCAGTCGCACTGGTTGTTATATAAGACCATTCATTTTACAAGAAATTTCGGATCAGACACGCCCATACATTTTAAAAATAATAAATAATAATAAAAATATATGTTTTCTTATAATGTGCAATAGGCCTTACAATTACGCCTTTTTTTATTTGTGTTTTAAACGTGGTGGCCAGTTAGATTTTCGAACAATTTATATTTTTGTTCGTCAACGATAACTAAAACCCTAATATTAGAACTCTTTGATCAACTTTTGGTTGGTGAGAAAAAAAATGGTGAAATTTCATAGGTATTTTGTAGGAATTATTTAGTTGACGTTCCATGTTCAAACCACATTATGCACCAGCGGGTCATAATGAAATTCAGTACAATATTATTGACCGGCTAGACCCCAGGCCCAGGGCTCTAATGACATACTTTAGGTTAGGTTTGCATGACATATAATTTGACATTTTCGAGAAGGTGGTATGAAAATATGTTTATTATAATCATCATTTGATGTAAAATAACTTATTAATATCGTCCCTACTCTACCATCATTTCATAATTTATACGAGTACTAACAAAAGTTCAAGTAAATGTATGCCTCTATCCCTATCGGTACCTAAATGATTAATGAACCTATTTAAAGAATCTTTGTCACGCAGAAACATAGGTATGTTATAAGCCGGTGGAGCTGTCACGTTATGTTGGCGAGTTTTGTATCTTGATTGCATGTTCAATTATTGAGAGCCGAACTTAATTTTCTAGATTTATAAGATGATGCTATTTATTGTAATAGTATAGAAGTAACCTACCGTGATGGGAGATGCGAGAAAGAAAGCATTTCATGTACACTAGCGGAAAGCTGGATCGAACCACAACGCGGTAGGCCAAGAGCCAATACTCCCACGTCCTTTCAGCGAGCTCAAGGCATGGACGCGTAAAAAAACTTCACAACAACACATTAAACAGTGAATAAATGACAAAAACTACAGGCAATCGATGACGCTGTCCATCCCTATGACAATTGCGACTAGAAATCTGCTACATCTGAACCGTAAGGACCTACGCATTGTCGTAGGAACCCTAACGGGACATCTACCGGTAACCCGGCACCCATCCGGCACCTATCTTTTATAGGATTTACCAATAGTCCTCTGTGCAGGGTCTAACAGATTTAAAGAGTAAATAGCTTACACACGTTATAAATGCTAGTTCTAATTAAATTTTGTCTAAGTGATGTAATTAATCAAATGTCAATACATTGTGTAATATTGCGGACTCATAAAAAAGATTCATAATGTCATTCATGTTGGTAAGTAAGTAGGCAACTACGTAAACTATAGAGCAAAGAATTTAAAACGTCCAGAAGGATAGTCGCCTCTATGGGAACACGAAATAAACAAGCCATAATTGACAGTATTTAAAAGTAATAAGTTTAGGTAATTAAAAGTGACGAAATCGCAATACTTACACATGGAAGGTTAGTTTTTTAGTTTTACCTTGGTTTTTATAAATGTTGTGACAGTATTTTAATACGCAAGTTGAATTTTTTTACTTAATCAGTACAGCGAGTATGACGCGATGACAGCCGTGCGCAATACGAACTGCGAGCGATTTGCTCAGGAGCCCCTCAAGCGGAGTGATATTAAATGTCATGCTTTAGTAAGGCGGACTATCCATCTGGGTAGAGGTACGATGCCGTATGAAAATCTTTGCTATAGAGTTAACATATAAACTACATAATTCCTAAGTGCCTAGTTACGTATCCACCTTAAAAGTGATAAGAGGTTTCTATCTACCTATTTTACCATACCCCAAACTTTTCTAGATTTTTGTGAAGTAAATTTATCATTCAATAACGATAATCAAATTTGCATTCTATCCCCTGTTTCTTAACACGGTGAGTTTTTTCCCACTCTTGAATCCAACGTTAAAGTTTGCAGTTTTACCTGGTCTACATAGGTAAAAAACTAGCTAACAGACAGACAACACACGATAGACGACGGAGAGATTTAGAATTTGGAGGGAATTTTCCTTTAGACTCTAGGCTTGCACTACTATCATATAATTTATTTTTGGTTGTATTGTATACCCCTCTTTTACAGTTTAGTTTAACTCCTCTACATCCAATGGTTGCCTGGTAGGGATCACTTTTAGTGATAAGGCCGCCCATTGTAACGCTTTCTTTATTATTTTAAGTCCATGTATGTTTTTTCATGTGGTGTACATTTCTTCGAGCTTAAACAACCAGGATATACCTATACATGTAGGTACCTATTATAAATAAAAAAATAACCTTGCTGAGTTTCTTGACGGTTCTTCTCAGTAGAAGGCCGACTTCCGAACTGGTGCCGGTGGCAACTACATAGCTTTGACGTTCATAAGTGCTCTTCTGGGGCCTAAATTGAATAAAGAGCTTTGATTTGGACTTTGGGTCAATCTTCAGAAACAAGTTCATGCCTAACGCTTAAAATTTAAAAAAAAATAAGAGTGAATTTTTTAAGCTTTTTATAAAAATATATTATGTTCAAAGTTTGCGTGGTATGCAATAAAACTGGAAAGCAGTGCAAGTTGTTTGAGCCGCAGGCGCAAGCTGCGCGCTCGTATTTTTGCGTTTGCGCTTGTAGGCCTTGATTTTGGCGACCTATAGAGGGCTGTGCTGTCTAACGGGAAATTAATATTAGAAACGTCCGGTGTTCCAGTTTTGTTATAAAAATGGTTAATGAATCGCAATTATATCATGAATTATCACGATAAAGCTTAAACACTGGGACGCGAAAATAACAGGTCACTTAGAAAATTCATGAATTTTATTTTATTTTTTTAGATATGTTGTAGATGACGATGATAATTTTTTTATACCTACTAACTGATAAATTAAAATACGTAATCAAACATTTATCTAGCTCATTGAACCAAAAATACCTCTAATGTGCCTTGGCCGTTTCGCTACCGTTACATGAGAGTAAGGTGAAAAATGTATTCACTGTTCATTACTTTTTTGTTATTCAATAGGTTTTGTAGTAGTGAAACGGCCAAGCCACATATTTTTACTACGGTATGTAGAGTTAGTGAAGTTAGGTCTTGTAGAGTAAGTGCATGTAGAGTTATAAGCTTGGCTCTACATAAGATCTAATAACTTTTTGACAGTGCGAGCCATGTCTTGGCAACATTTTACATAAAAATGTTTTTGGTGGGATTTCACTTCTTTTTGTAAGTTGCTCATGTTTTTTTTTTGAAATTTCCAAGTTTTATAATTTTTTTGTTGTTTGTGTACTAATACAAGCTTACATACCAAATTTCAGCTTTCTAGGACTTCAGGAAGTACCCTATGAGTTTTGATGATCATCAGTGAGTCAGTGACGAAATCGGGGTTTTTTAGATATCAATAAAATCTAAAATATAAGAGCTATGTTATTGAAACTTAATATGTTTAATAAGTTCAGAGAATTTTGTTTATCTGGTATAATCCAAACCCAAGTTATGAGGGTTCAAAAAATCGACGAAGCGCTTCGAGAAAAGGTAGGTAGTGCCGTTTCGCTTCGCTTGGCTGTCTTGGCGGGGGCACTTCCGTGCCCCCAGATAGGATACTCTTATAGGTATAGGACAGACATTTATCCATATTTATACCCATACATACCATAAGTACCAAGATACAAAGGTCCTATCACTGTGTGTGTCCCAAGAGCGCACCATTGTGACAAGCGACATACACGAAGAGGTCAAGTAAAGCAAGCAACCAATGCATAAAGTAGATACCACTGAACTTTACAGTTGATGTGCGAACGTAGTGACCTGATTCAAATAAGTATAATTATTTTCTTATAGTAGGAACAATTTAATAAAGAAATGACATATAGGTACCTATATAAATCGAATGTACTTAAAATGGTAGAAATTGTAATACTGTTAAGATATTATAAGATTCCGAAACAGGTTTATTTTTAATTGCACCTCTGTTTAAAAATTATGCAAACATAAGACTCTCCTCGCATATCAGAAAAATTACTGTTGTACAATTAAACTACCTAGTCATCAAAAAAAAATCTATCGTCCAGAACCGATTCAGGGCACTCCAAATACAGTTGGATATGTTAGGTTAGAACTGTGACAATACATATATACGCAGTCCTAGATGTTCATTCAGTTCAAACAGTTTTGCATAGACCATAAAACTGATACCTACTCAGTTTGATTTATTTAGTGTGCGTATTTAGTATGCAATTCAGTATTTTTGGTTCTAGTTTTGATTTGTTGTGTTGGATTAGAGAGAATTAATAGTTAAGGCATTAAATACATGCCATTTTTAAATAGATAGTGAAATGTGATGTCGCTGGAAATAGATAGTTATTAAAAATAATTTCGAATAAGCTCCCGGAAAACTCGATAAAGAATTTGGAAGGTAAAATTATATATCCTCACGCCCATTATCCCCGAAGGGGCACGCAGTCCTAACGTGCCATATTGAGCATTGTTCATTTTTACCCAAAGAAACGTCAATATCCTTTGCCAGACCCGGGAATCTAACCCGGGACCTTCCGTGTCCTGTTGAGTTTTAATTTGCTCGACCACCGAGGTGATGTAAATAATGTTTGTTACTATTATTTCAGGGAACTTCAAAAGCGCCCCGGGGCTTGAGCTCACGGCCACATGACGTCACACAAATCCAACTGAGTGAAAGGGTGCGCCCAGTATATAAGCTTCAAGCACTCCTCGTAAGTCATCATTCAACATCCTAACAATCCAATCAACACACAATGGCATTCAAGGTACTTACCGAGATAGTGACTCTAGGACGTAGTGAAGTGTTAAGTGTTCATCGTGGTCAAATATTAAAATTTCTTTTCATTCCAGTTTGTCGTATTCACTTGCCTGGTGGCGGCTGCCAGCGCTGGTCTAGTCCCGGCTGCTTCCCTCGCATACGCCTCACCGGCCTACCACACCGCGCCGGTAGCGTACGCAGCCCCCATCGCCAAAGTTGCGGAAGCATACGACCCCCACCCTCAGTACAGCTTTGCGTACGATGTACAGGACGGACTCACCGGTGACTCTAAAAGCCAGCACGAAACCCGCGACGGTGACGTCGTCCAGGGTTCTTATTCCGTTGTCGACCCCGATGGCACAAAGCGCACTGTTGAATACACCGCTGACCCTCACAATGGTTTCAACGCTGTCGTGCACAGACAACCAATTGGCCATGTTGCCAAGGTAGCCGCTGCCCCCGTCGCCTACGCTGCCCCCGTGGCTAAGTACGCAGCTGCTCCCGTGGCCTACGCCGCTCCCGTCGCTAAGTACGCCGCACCTTTAGCGTACGCCGCTGCGCCTGTGGTCCACGCTGCCCCCATCGCTAAATACGCTGCACCCGTGGCCTACTCGTCTCCTCTTGCCTACTCAGCCCCTCTCTATCACCACTAAACTGATGCCAAAATCTAGAAAAGAAATATACGTTTCTGTTAATGCATTATCCTCGATGTGTTAATGGCTATTTGTATAGGATGTAATGTTCATTAGAATAGATCAAATAAATTATTATGTACCTATCATACTCTTGAATTTTATTTGGTATGTACCTACTTACGTATCTGTTAAGAACCCGCGCGGGAGGAGACTATCTTTATATGCTTTGACTAATGATATTTTATATGATATTTTTTAGGTTTTTTGAATTATGGTCAAGTTTCAGTATCATTAGTTAGATAAACTCAAATACCTACTATTAAATGAGATTAAATAAAGTACTTTTTTCGTAAACTGGGGCAATGTAAAAACATTAATATTTTTTCACAGAAATAGGAAGAAGTATGATGAAACATTAAGTTATTAGATAGTTATTAAGGTTCTTTAGCTACTACGTAACACTTTCTTTATGTTTCTACGACGACTGGCACCTTTGCTATAACACAAAATATCAGGAGATCCGGAAAATAGGGCAAAAAAAAAAAATTGCTGCCATTTGAGGCGGAAGGGGGTATTGTATTAATAAAAAAAATATGAGGTATTTTATCAATAAACTTAGATGTATTTATTATCTGGCCTTCAAGCATTAGAAGTCGCGCCCCTATTACACTGTAGGGTATAACCAAGGTATAACTATGAAATGAAACTGAAAAGCCCTGTTCCCGCCAATTTGTCCTTCCGTAATTTCACAGTGATGTCATAGAGTTAGTTGTAGTTTTTTTTTATACCACTAAGGTGGCAAACAAGCATACGGCCCGCCTGATGGTAAGCAGCCTAGTTACCGTAGCCTATGGACGCTTGCAAACCCAGGGGTATCACTCGCGCGTTGCCGACCCTGAAGAAATCTCTTCAAGCCCTTTTCGCCCACGCCGCTGTACTCCATTGGGAAAACCACGACGGGGAGCTCATTCCACAATCTAAGCGTCCGCGGAAGAAAGTAGAAAGAAAGAAAGAAAGTAGATTTTTCTTACATAAAAGGATAGGCAAGGGTAATGAACCATGCAGCCTTTTCATGTGTAATTTTATTTATAATATCACTTTCATATAGTCCGCACAAGTTCGCATCATCAGTCACCGTCCAAAGTCATGTTTTAGCATGGAACAATTAACCCATAGAAGCGCAATGACGTACATTTTGCTTGAAATCTATTCCGCCAATTCCCCACCACCGGCAGTGCGCTGTGATTGGCTCATTCAAGGACACACTAAAATTTAGAGATGAGGGTGAAAATTGTATCGATATCGATACTTGTTGCACTAATATAAATGTAGGAGTATTCTAATATCAGTCGTTTATCATGGTTTTTTACAAATATTTCTACGTTATCGTAAAAAGTGGAATGCGCGGATTTTTGGGAGTGTAAACAATAGGTATAAACTGCACAAAACAAGTTAATTTTAAATAGAACTTTATAGAACATTCTGGAAGTTTCTGGAAAACTGTAGAAAGTTCTAGAAAAGTAATTGATATTGATAGAACTTTCAGGAACTTTCTCGAAATCTGTTCTAGAACATTGTGGAAGGTTCGAGAATAATCCCGAACATTTCAGAAAGACATAGTATACCTATCGAAAGATCTCGAACCTAGTTCAGGAAGGTTCTAGATTAAGTTCGTTTGTTTTTCATGAATATTTCCGAACATACTGGATCATTATAGGTAAGGCGCCTTGGCGCTACGATTCACCGGTTGAGAGCTTGCTCGCCGCATTGTCCGCGTAAAGTTGTAAAGATTCTCTGAATTGTCACCTTTTGTCAGTTCAAAAAAAAGAGCTAAGATTCATTCCTTCACGAGAACTTACATAGTGAACATCTCTTAGGATATTGTGAGTAAATAGTGAATAAAGTAAACCTCCTGCTTGCTTTGAAGAGTATAAGCGTGTTTTCTTGTTAAGCCTTCGGTAACAACAGTCCTATGAAATTAAAGTACTCCAGAAAGAGCTACCGTCTGGAACAACTGGCATCTGTCTAAATATTTTTCATGTTCGTACAATAAAATTTTAAGTAAATTACTAGATATATATATATTATTTAATATTACATTATACAGCGTGTAAGGGACATCGCCGCACAAACGGATACCATGGGTCCAGGACATGATTCTGGACCCCCCCATGTTGGAATTTTTCGTCGGTATTTCCAATTTTTTTTTTTTGAGTTTTTTTTACTTTAGACTCTTCATAATCGTTATTCTTACCTAACCCAAAGAGATTTAAAATAAATAAGTTATTAATTCATTACTTTCACTAAAAGTAGCAATGTAAATAAAACTAGAAACGGTGTCTTATGGCGATATTCGCCTGCAGTCAGCGACATACTACGTAGGCACAACGTTATCGCGCGTTTAAATCGCGGTGTTCACAATACATTGCGCGCTCAAAAATGACAATTTCTATAACCGATCATTAGCGAGGTGAATGACTTTCACAATTTGATTAGTGGCATTAGGTGTAGCCTTTTCGCGAAGTTTGCGTTACCATGCGAAATACACCCTGTATTAATTTAGTTATACTTACTTAGGTAAAAAAAATTGTTTACTACCTATATGGTTTCAGGGGCTATTTAAGAAGATAATAATAGTAGTAATGAAACAAAGTATATAAAGTCACAATACAAATGTATAATTTATTTTTAACTTCAACGTTATTGACTGTATAACCAATTTTTTGAAATTAGGTACCTAGGTCAGTGTCACCAGTATGACATAAAAGAGTATGAAGATACCTAGTACGTGATAATAATAAAGTTAGGAACTTACAGTACCACAGACATATTTATTTTATATTATAATTACCTAAATAATAAATACATCCGCTTTAAAAATATTGCAAATCATTTTATCTTCGCTGTTATGTATTCCAGTATTAATACAATATTGTAAACTGAAACATTTTTCTCTCTGAACAAAATAAGTTTGCTAATATCGATAATGATTTTCTTATCCAAGCCCAACACTAGCGGGGAGGCGCGATTATCGAAAGAAAAGGATGAAAATAGAAATATAACGGGTGAAAGTGAGATGGAGATAAATTACGTCAACGCGTGCGTCCAGTATATCTTGAGCTGTGATGAAAAATAAGTAAATTCATGTAATAAATTGTTACTAACCGATGAAAAGTGATTCCGTTTGTTTTATAACTAGAATGTCGACTGTTATTCCCACACCACTTAATTGAACAGCAAGACATTGTGAAATATTGTCAAAAAGTATATGTTTGATACGTACGCGCGGATCGAGGTTTTGGTCGATACTGTACAAGGGCGCTCATGAGCAGATACAAATCAGTGACAAATCACTGACTAGTTGCGGAATCGGATTGCACGGTATTACTACTCTAGGGATTGTTCCTCGATGTGTTTTAGTAAAATTGTGGTCATTGTCCTTAAACTTTTCACGGACTTTTTGGCGGGAACTTGCAGAGTGACGTTGCTTTTTCATTTTTATTTTCATAAATTCGTGTATTTTGAGTTTTATTGCATATAATCGGTGGTATTTTATCCAATAAAGATCAATCCATGTGCACAGTGAAGTGAAATGAAATGAATTATGTGTATCGTGTCTTTTCAAGTTGTCTCAAGAAATCCGTGTAAAGTTTTGGTACAATTTACCCCCATTGTACTAAAACATGACTTTTATGGACTGTGACTGACTGAGGACTATGTGAAAGTGAAAAAAAAAAAACGGACTCTTTGAGACAACTTGAAAAGTCACGGTACACATAATTCATTTCATTTCACTATAACTTTTTTACGTTCTGATAACTGTAAATACAAACAGTGATTCATTAGAAATGGAACCATTTCTGATTTTGTAATATTTCTACCGATTCAGAGGTAATTTCAATCTGAATTTCATTGCAATATAGTTACGTAATCCACGTACAGATTGCTAGTATAATTTATACTCTATCTCTATCGCACTTGCCGTAACATTTCTATCCTATCTTACTTTCATGCTACAGATGGTGGTTTTCTGACATCTCAGTACATGTATATTTTCAATATATTTACTTACTTACCCGCTACTTAGGTTATACAAAGTCACAACAAACATCGGCCGACGCCCAAACAAATTATTTTTACTATAAAATAGGCGTGTCTCGGACGAACAGTTTCTCGCACAGAGTACCATTATTATATCCGAGAGTTACTCGTCAAGGATAAAGGCCTGTAATACGTTGAAAATAATTTAAAAAAGAAGTGTTCGGGCACTGTGCGGCTTGCTAATCAAAACATCGTGTTTTCACTATTTTCCCTTTGAAATTCGTAAAAATTGCTTTAGATAATATATCCAAAGTGGATCAGGACGTAGAAATGGTCTCTACGAGAGGGATTCGTTATAAATTCAGCGAAGGAGAACGTGTTTTGTGTTACGAACCAGACCCCACCAAAGCCAAAGTTCTTTATGACTCGAAGGTAGGCTGTGCTGTTCCATTAGGCTTTATTACCTTGGAAATCAATTGGTGTAAGGCTATATTAATGTAGGGTTCGGGCTATATATAAGGGGATCAATAAGAGCCAAACTGACAACTTTGCAAAACAAAGGACAACTTCAATATTCCACCCATGGGCGTAGTCAGGGCGGGGCATTGCGGTATATTCTAGCTCAAACAAACGTAACGCAACATAATTAATATGAAGTGTAATATGGTTAATAAACAACACTAACATTGATGTTAATTTAACTTAATAAGTACCTATAATTATTCAAAAAAGTTTGGTCCATACACAGATATGCACAAATAAAGTTGTTGGTAGGAACCACACAGAGCTCTGTCAATATAATAATTACCACAAGCTGTGACATATTATAAAATAAAGCAGTAAGAAATCTTACTGCTTATTTTATGATATTTTTCTTGCCAATAATTTATTCGTAGGTAGAAAACAAAATATCTGTTTTTATTTGCCCCACCCTGTAAATTTTTGCCTGGGATACGCCCCTGTGCCCCACCCATTTTTTATTGGAGGATTTTATTCAGTTTTGATTTGAGTATACTCTTTCTACTGTACATAAACTTCTCAATTAAACAACAATTATTTGGCTGATTTTTAGGTTTTAGAGGTAATAGAAAGCAAAGATAAGCGTGGACGTCGCACTATGGAGTACCTCATCCACTTCCAAGGTTGGAATTCATCTTGGGATCGCTGTGTTAGTGAGGATTTTGTTTTAAAAGACACGGAAGAGAATCGACAACTGCAGAGAGACTTGGCTGAGAAATCACAACTTCAACTGTAAGTCACAATCACATAAATATTTTAACTATGAAAGTTTGCCTGGATATTCATAACTAAATCATGATGTAACTCCATCCCCATGTAGTCACAACTAGGGCTTGCAATCCGGATATCCGTCGATTTTAATATCCGGATTTGGGCAACATTATTATCGGATAATGTATAGTGCATTTCAGTTTACGCATATGATAAGTAATTCACCGGCTCTCACCAGGCCTATTTTATTCCTTTTATTGTTATTTGTGACTTGTGAGAGGAAATTTATGTTTATTACGCGACTGACCCGGAAGGAGGGTAACGTGTGGGTGGTAAAAAAAAGTCTTTTTCATTATTATTACATATGCAGTATGGGTATCAAATAAAAGCTTGTAAATAGTAATTTCCATGTATGCATATTTTTGTGATTTACCTGTAAAAAAAAGTTTTTGTGGTAGTAGTCCCGAACTGTTCTGTGATCATCGTTAATTTCGGACTTTTACTAGCACTTACTCGGTAAATCTTAGGTTTTACCTCAGAAACATAATAAATGTTGAAAACTAGTTTTCTAAGTAAACATGTTCCAGGTTTTATCGAACTCCTAACGCTATATAGACGTATAGACGCTTGCAACAACCGGGATATCACTCGCGCATTGTCAACCCTGTGGTGCGCGGCAGCGAAATTTACGCGAAGAGGTGGACGCAAATCATCACTTTTCGAGTGTCAAACATACTTTCGATGATGTTCGAGAAAACAAAGTAATTGAAATTATTCCATATCATAGTGGAGCTTACTAATCAAGCGATACAGAAAATATGCTGGGTACGTGAATGGAAACCGGTTTTAAAATTCATCCAGCCAATGAAAAGAGCTAAACCACAAGGCGAAAGAAGCCAAAGTTCACACTAAGATACTGTGTTTTACTTTTCAAAAAGTATTTTACAAATATTTTAAGATATAGATAACTTCATATCCGTCATTCCGAGGTGGAGGAAAGCCGCGAACGGCTTGTCTCTGAAATCGAGAGTACACTAACTAGTGTCTCATGGATGGGGCAGACAAAATCTAGTCCATTTCACCCCTCCCCCCCTAAAAATCAATCCTGCACGTTCACCGCTAAGAAAATCCCATTTGCTGTGGCTCCACAATTCCAGAACACGTCCCTGAACATCAGTAAAAGTATCGGGATCCTTGGCGTCGACATTTCTAGTGCCATTTTGTTCCGAAGTCACTTAGAAGACAAGGTTAAGCTGGCATCCAAAAAGCTCGGAGTGCTCAACAAAGCGAGGCAGTACTTTACATCGGGGCAAAGGCTGCAACTTTACAAGTCGCAAGTCCGACCTCATATGGAGTACTGCTGTCATCTATGGGTGGGGGCACCTAGATACCAGCTCGATCTTTTAGACTCGGTTCAACGACGTGCCATCAGAATTGTTGACGATCCCGAGCTCACAAGCGGTTTAGAGCCCCTCAATCTGAGGAGATACTTTGCTTCCTTATGTGTGTGTTCTACCGCTTATACAACGGACAGTGTTCTGTAGAATTGTTTAAGCTGATGCCCATGGCTACCTTCCACCATCGCAACTCTCGCCATCGACGGGGAGTCCATCCTCACACATTGAAACAAGAATTGTTTCGTACTATGCGGGCTCAAAGCGAGCTTCCTTCTGCGGACGTTC
Organism: Polyploca ridens; assembly: GCA_951394255.1. Taxonomy (NCBI): domain Eukaryota; kingdom Metazoa; phylum Arthropoda; class Insecta; order Lepidoptera; family Drepanidae; genus Polyploca; species Polyploca ridens. Next base: position 6,554,501 of record OX596264.1, on the reverse strand, counting down.
AGACTGTGGAATGAGCTCCTCGCCTTGGTTTTCCCAATGAAGTATAGCATGGGGTTCTTCAAAAAGGGTGTGAAGAGATTTTTGCAGGGTTGGCAACGCGCGCGTTACACCCCTGGTGTTGTAAGCGTCCATAGGCTACGGGAACCGCGTACTACCAGGCGGGACGTATGCTTGATTACCACCTTAGTGGTATAAAAGAAAAAACTTGAAATATAATCATTTTACATTGCTTTATTCCCAAAACTAACATTCACTATGTATCATATGGGTAAAACCTAGCTCGTACCAAACTCTAAAGGTAAATCCCCGAAAATTTACACATTCACCAGCTAACGTTGGTAAATCCTCAGATCTACTCGTAAAACTTAGGTCTACAGATAATCGGGCTTTTACAGTAACATATAATACTTTTATGCCACCATTTTGACGTTAACTACAAAAAAGCACGTTTGATGCAAGTACAGTGGACTAAGCAGTTACCGTTCGTAACTCTTGCGATGGTTGTTAGAAATAATAACTCGATTTTCTTAACCTTACTTTACTGTACCGCTCATTTACCTTAACTAAACAACCCGTTCAAAAATAATTTGGCTCGTGGTTAAAAAAACACGGTTACTTAAGGCTGATTTTGATAAATCACATTATGATTGTGATATAAACAAAATATTTGATTTGATTGTTAATTGCATTCTTTTCTTTTCATCGCCAGAGGTTAGTCATTTTTATCTTCTTCGATTTGGAAATTACGTAGTTGGTTTGGTACCAACATGATTTAAATAATTCTGAAAATTATCCGAATTATCCGTTTTATCCAGATAAAAAAAATTTTGATATTCGTTTTATCCGGATTCTAAAAACTAACGGATAATGCAAGCCCTAGTCACAACCTTCATGGGCATTGGATACTATAGCAAAAGTCCAGCTTTTCTGGCCAAAGGTGATAAACCCACAAATCCCAGCGAAGAACTGGCACTGAAGGTCACCTGAAACTCACAACATGATGGATGACAAGCAATTAATAATATTATCACTTTCCACTTTGTCCTCAGGGGTGCATACTTGTACCGGCGCGAACGTAAAAAGGGCAGCAATACGAACTCAGGTACCGGACCCGCGAAGCGCGCGCGTCATGGCTTCAGCGATGACGGATCTTCTAGTAGCACACAGCCAGATGGTTTGTTTCTTATTCAATGATTTTGATTTAGACTATTGGCTCGCAAATATAAAACGCTGGTACCAAATCCACAAAAAAATTTATTGAAAGTTATCTATCCAATTGATCAATGAAACAAGTATGAGATAAAGTTTCCCAGAATGTATGCTCTATCTCAGTGTTTTTCAATCTTATTGATTTCGCGACCCCCTTACAGGTTAAAAAAATTCTGGCGACCCCCTTGTCAGATAGACAAAGAATTTATAAATTAAAATACTACGATAATGATTTTCTTTATTTTGATACCTTTACTTATTAGTCTGTAAGAAGCCGCGAGAGGTTTGCAACTAAGTAAGAGGTAAGTTGGACGCCCGCTTGCGCGAAATCTACCTTGCCTTTTTCCTTCTGCCGGCGACCCCCGACTAAGGTTTCGCGACCCACAGATTGAAAAACACTGCTCTATCTTGCTCTATCTAAACCACAACAGGTACAGCTTACAAACTTATGGGAATAATGCAACACAATACTGAACTTGTTTATAATATCTGAGTGAATGGTTTGTTGGTACGGTCCCCTACGGTTGGTCGCAGAAGGCGAGACGGACTCGTCGTCGGTGTCGGGGTCGGGGTCGGGCTCTGCGTCCGGGCCCGCGTCGGGCTCCGGCTCCGGCTCGGCGTCGGGCTCGGGCTCGGGCTCGGCCTCCAGCTCCGTGCCGCGCTCGCCGCCGCCCAACTTGCACGTCGGCCGCGCCCATATCACGCTGCCTTCTGCTCTCAGGTATGACAACATACTTATTTATTATTTTATAATGAGTATGTACAGATCAGGGATGTTGCTGACGCAGTATTTTTTATGTTTTAATTGATACTTATATATATAAATGAAAAAGATGGTAAACTTAAAAACTTTATTTTATAATAATCTTTTTGTAAGATAATTTAAAATGGATGCATTTTTTGTTTTTAAAGCAACGTCACTGCGTTTTTAGGTGCCAGTCTGTATCCTTGAATTAGAATCAATGTCCCAGGATATTTATTGAGGAACTATACAAATATTATTGACAAAATCTTTTGAGACTTGCACAAAATCTGCATTCACAAAAACTTTCGATACTATTCGATTACTACAAAATATGCGGATGTGGAAATTCGACGATTGCGGATGCAAATATCTGTAATTCCAGCCAATGTACACACATCATGTGAAAAATCTTTCTTTTAAACACCGGTTGTTATACAATTTTATGAAAATTGTTTCGTTAACTTAGCCATGCAAATCTAGAACAGTCTTTTGCATGTACAAGGTGTAATGGAAAGTGTATATCCATCCATTACTGTAATCCACTATTTTTGTACTAGGCGCACAGATCGCGGAAGAGAACATTTTATATTAATATTAGTAAGAGACGCAAAATGATAATGACCCTCATTGAACGGTGACATGTTGGTTATGATTTTAATTCAATCAACTTGAATACAATTTTGTATGAATTTTTAACCGACTTCAAAAAAAGGAGGAGGTTCTCAATTCGCTTGTATTTTTTTTTAATGTTTGTTACCTCATAACTCCGTCATTTATTAACCGATTTG